>BCLH01001447.1:0-18165 GCA_001602315.1 Zoysia pacifica | reverse complement strand
TTTGCCGAGTGCTAGAATGGTTTGTCGAGTGCCAGATCAGGTTTGCCGAGTGCCAAATCAGGTTTGCCGAGTGTTCAGATCCTAGCACTCGGCAAACATAGAGTACTCTTTTTTTTTTTGAAAATCGTCAGGTATGCCGAGTGTCCAGCCTAGGGCACTCGACAAAGATTTTGTTTGCCGAGTGTCTACTGGCTGACACTCGGCAAACTGTATTTTTATTTTATTTTTTTATTGTTTTCTATAACGTGTTTTACTAAATTTATTTGAATATACTTTGAAAATACCTTGTCAAATTCACTCAACAATGCATATTTTATGCTTGCACGAATGTTAGACCACTATTTCATGCAGTTATACCTCAAAATCATTTTATACCAATTAAAGTTTTATAATTATAGTAAATTGATTAAAATTATCAAACGGATCTGAAAATTTACCAAAATTTCACATGAAACAATCTATGTTGGTTATTTCCTATACAAAAAGTTTTGAAGTGAAACCTCAACTCGACCATCACTTTGACTCTAAATCTCAAGAAATCCTTCTCAGTAGTAAGATTCTTGTTTGAAGATGCTTCGATTTTTAAGCAGCGTACGTGACAACTTGTGCGAAACACGCTCAATTTTTTATCACATGTTTCACATATGATATCATGAGATTTTGATAAATCTCATGATTTTTAGACTTTGTTTGTTTTTTATAGAATTTTAAAACAATTCGGCCATACGTTTATGGTCATGTTTCATGGACAAACATGTTCAAAATTTTCTATTACTTCCGGGATAAGGCCTCACATTAAACTCAAAATTTTATTGCATTATTCGAATCACTTGCGGTTCAAATTTGACTTATCTCCAAAAATTCTATTAAATGATATAAATTAACTAAATATAGCAAAAGACCGAAAAATGTACCAAATTTTAACATGGAGTAGCATACACAGTATGTGGGCAACAAAGAGTTAGGAGGGCAGGTGAGAAAAAAAAAATCAAATTCTTTGACGAGTATCCACAAAAAACACTCGGCAAAATAGCTTTTCACCGAGTGTGTCAAAGACCGACACTCGGCAAAGAGCCGATTTTTGCTGAGTGTCAAATATAAGCACTCGACAAACTGTAACGGTCATAAACGGACGTTAGTTTGGCCGAGTGCACGGTACCTGATACTCGACAAACAAAAGGTTTGTCGAGTGCTAAAACTATGATACTCGGCAAAAAAGGGTTTTGTCGAGTGTTTTCCGTACGCCGTGGAATTGCACTCGGCAAACCTCAATGCACTCGCCAAAGAGCCGGTTTGGTAGGGAAATTCAAGGTGCCAACCATAAACCCATTACCAAACTAGCGAGCCCATGTAAAAGCGATTGATAGCTGCTCTGCGCCATGCAGGAAGAAGGGAAACATCTCTATAAATCAAGCAATACCCATCCCTCCAGCAAATACACAGAGCCGTCATACAATTACTAAACATGGCGCTCCCCCTGTTATCGCAAGAACTACTCATCTCCACGCTCGTGCTACTTGTTGCTGTGTTGTACATCATGGAGATCAAGGAACCAGCAGTCGCGCCTCATGGACTGGCCGGTGGTGGCCGTGCTCCCTTCCTTCATCGGCAGTTTCCACAACTTCAATGACCATATCACTGCCTTCCTTGCTGCCTATGGTTGCAACTTCAAGGCACACGGGCCAATTGCAAGTAGCATGAGGTACACGAGGTACTTCGTCACCTGTAACCCGGCAAACATTCACCACATCTTCACCACCAATCACCTGTAACACGAGGTACACGAGGAGTTCGCTGAAATATTCGACATCTATGGCGGCAGCATCTTCACCGTCGATGGCCAGCTCTGCCGTCAACAGCGAGCGATGTTTCATAGCTTCTTGAGCAATCCTCGGGTGGTTGCATTGATGGAGAGTAGCAGCCGCGACAAGCTGGTGAACGGACTCCTGCCGTTTATGAACTGCTTGTCGAGCACGGGGACCCCGTTCGACATGCAGGACTTGATCAACAGGTTGATTTTCGACCTGACCACCATCTATATATTCTGCGTTGACCCTGGTTGCCTATGTGCCGACATGCCGCCTATACATGTGGCAGCTGCCATGGACACGGTCATGGAGGTCGGCTTATTCCGGCACATACTGCCAGCTTCTTGCTGGGGCTAAACATTGGCCCGGAGCGTAAGCTCGCCATTGCGCACAAACAGTTGCATGGATTTGTAAAAGAGATGATGGGGAAGATGAAAGCTAGGAGCAATGACCAGGATGAGGTGGCCGCCGTGGATGTTATTCTTTCTACCGACCCAGCATACAATGATGGCTTTCTCCTAAGTAAGACTCTGCTCAACTACATGGTCGCTGGGAGAGACACCGTGGGCACATCGCTGCCTTGGGTCTTCTACAACCTCGCCCGGTGCCCCCGTGTTGTCTTCGCTATCCGCAAGGAACTAGCACCCATCGCGTCTCGAAAGACCACCTCATTTGTTTCTAGTGGCACCAACACTATGCTATTCTTTGAGCAGGAGGAGACTAAAGATCTTGTATACCTTCAGGCAGACTTGTATGAATCCCTTAGGTTGCACCCACCAGGCCCTTTCGAGAGAAAGAAGGTGCTGACTGATGACTTGCTACCAAGCGGTCACCAATTGCAGTCTGGGGAAACCATACTGATCTCTATCTACGCAATGGGTAGAATGGGAAGCGTGTGGGGGGAGGATTGCCACGAGTACATGCCGGAGAGGTGGCTCTCTGAGGATGGATCCAAGCTCAGGTATTTCCCGGCTCACAAGTTCATGGCATTTAACTCAGGACCGAGGATGTGCCTCGGCAAGGACATAGCGGTTGCACAGATGAAGACCGTTGTTGCCGCGGTGATATGAAATTTCGATGTGGAGATGGTGGAAGGGCAGAGCATCCAGCCAAAACTCTCGTGTACTCTGCAGATGAAGAACGAGCTCATGGTGAGAATTAAAAAGAAAGAGGAATGATGCGTGTTGCTATAAGCGTGGTGAAGTCCTTATAAAAAATATAAGCTAGGCACAAAGCAAGCACAAACAAAAGCTTGTGAGCAAACGGGGTGCAAAACCTCCAAGTTCACAAATACTTCCATATAATCTCAACATCGACAGAAAAGAACCTATGGTTATGAACTTGTATTCCTCTAAGTGTAATATTGTATGTATCACGCGAACGATGCCTGTGATTTACATGGTTAAAAATAAATCAATTATGTGTGATATGTATTTCTATGTGCCGCTATTTTTCAATATATGTACATTGATATTTTATTTTCTAGATATGTTGGCTGCAGATCAGGATGATTATTGAAGCTAATTGGTCCAAAATTCGGATAAATAATCAGATATAGAAAAAAAGTACATATACAATATGCAATTTACAAAAACGGTCTTCGTGTTCCCTATAGAGTGCTTGACGCCACCTTTTCCTTGGTGTGGCTTCGAGCCCAAAATCTACCTCACTGTGGTGCGGACTACTAAAAAAAATTATTTTTAGTCATCAAAGTATTTGGTGACTACATATGTAATATTAGTCACTATAACTATTTTTTCAATAAAAACTTTGATCGCATTTTTGTCACTAAAATCTTGTCACTATATGTATATAGTAACCAACAATTGGACATGTTGGTCACTAAAACTAAATAGCAACTAGAGAGCCATTGGTAACTAAATGAATTTATCAACCAATGAACATATACCTTAGTCACTAAAAATGTATATCTACAATAAAAACTAAAACTTGGTCACTATTTATCAATTTTTAGTAACTAAATTACTTGGTCACTAAAACTTGTTAACTAAAAATTCATTTTCTTGTAGTGACACGCTTTGGCTGCATCTCTTCACAGGCTATGCATGCAGTACACTACTAGAAATTTTGCCGAGTGTTTTTCGCGTAGCTCTCGACAAAAGGTAGTTTGCCAAGTGCAATCCTTCGAGCACTCGGCAAACAATCTTTTGTCGAGAGCTACGCGAAAAACACTCGGCAAAATAAAAGCACTCGGCAAACTTTCTTGTTTGTCGAGTATTTTTTTTTCATTTGACAAACAAGATATTTGTCGAGTGTTTTTGGTTTTGCACTCGACAAACTTGCATATTTGCTTAGTGTTTTTTCTGTGCACTCGGCAAACAATCTTTGCCGAGTGTTTTTGGTTTTACACTCGACAAACAAGAAACACCTAATTTTTCAAAGCACATTTTGAAACAGTAAATTAATTCAAATAAAAAAGTTTTCAACTGCAAAGTTGTATAACTTTTCAAGATCTACAATTTTTATTTTGGTCATTTCTTCATTCGACAAAGCGATAGTAATGTACTCTGCAGATGAAGAACGGGCTCATGGTGAGAGTGAAAAAGAAAGAGGAATGATGCATATGTTGCTATAAACGTGGTGAAATCCTTAACAAAATAAGCTTGGCGCAAAGCAACCATGAACAAAAGTTTCTGAGCAAACGGGGTGCAAATCTCCAAGTTCATAAATATTTCCATATAATCTCAACATCGACACAAAAGAACCTAAAGTTATAAACCTGTATTCCTATAAGTGTAATATTGTATGTATCACAAGAACATGCCCGTGATTTACATGGTTAAAAATAAATCATTTATGTATCATATATATTTCTATGTGCCACAATTTTTCAATATATACATTTGAATTTTATTTTCTAGATATGTTAGCTACAGATCTGGATGATTATTGAAGCTAATTGGTCCAAAATTTGGATAAATAATCTGATATAGAAAAAAAAGTACGTATACAAATCTCCAAGTTCACAAAGACTTCCACATAATCTCAACATTGACTCCAAAGAACCTGTAGTTATGAACTTGTATTACTGTAAGTGTAAATACTATATGTATCACGAGAAGGATGCATTTGCTTTACCATGGTTAAAAATAAATCATTCACGAATCATATTTCTGTGTGCCAAAATTTTTCAACATATATACATATGAGATTTTCTTTTTGAGATATGTTGTCTATAGATCAGGATGATTATTGAAGCTAATTGGTCGGAAATTGTGACATCTAAATTTTGGGACAAGTTTAAAAATGCGTAATTCAAAATTTTTCTAACTTTCACCTAACATTTTTCATTCCACTTCTCACCTTCCCATTTCTTTCCTATTTCAAAAGGCAAAATCGTCGCTAAATTGAAACTTAGCTAATTTGATGATGTCAAAATATTAAAATTTTGAAGTGTGACAAGCGTGTCTCTTTCTGTTTTCTTGCTTTGTTTTTGAATTCTAAATCCATCCCATTCAATTCCTTGGTATCCAAAATCCTTTCACAACTTTTGAATTCCAAACCCTATCGAATTGCTTGAATTCCATACCCGTCAACTCCTTTGAATCCTATTTGAACTTGTCCAAATTAATTTACTCTTTTCAAATAGCCACCAGTTTTCCAAATTTTGTAAAGTAAAATCGAAACCGAATTTGGAGATGATCCCAAAACAAAAGTTGTTCACCATGAAAAGTTCTTTAACCCTGCAAAATTTCAAATTCATCGGAGCTCAAAAAGTTGATCTTTTGAGAGAAAAACAGAGGGCTGTTGCAGGAATTTCGAGAAAAATCAGAAAAATATCCGCGGGTCCCACACGTCAGCGCCTCCTTCTTCCTCCCTCTCTCCTCCCTGCCTCTCGCGCCCGCCAGAGCCGTGCCACGCTGTCACTCGCTCAGCCACACGCCGCGCATGTGCCCTCGCAGCTCGCCACCTGCCTCTCCACGCGCCGCTACGAACTAGCCTCCCACCGCGCGTCGCGGCCCCTTCGCCTCATTTCCCATCCGGTCGCACCTGCACCCAGAGCTGACCGCCGTCGCGCTCTCCTTTGAATGCTACCGAAAGCCGTCGCTGGCCTCCCACCGCGCGTCGCAGCCACGCCTGGCACCCCTTGCCGCTGCGCACGCCATCCCTATCCTGCTCGCCATCGCGCTGCGCCACCCAGTCCTGCGCCTCTACTCCGCGACCCAGCCCAGACTGCAGCGAGGGCCGTTGGGTCGCCCTCACTCTCTCACTTGAGCCCCGGCTTTAGCCACCACCGAATCGGGCTCCGATTTCGTCATTCCCCTTCGGCTGCCTTTGCTAGTCGAGCCGGCCACCGCCGAAAAATTCGCAGCCAATGAAGCTCTGCTCCGGCCAACTCCTGCCCCAAAAGCACCACCGTGACCCCATCTCCCGATTCTCCAACCTGTTGAGCTGTCCCCGTCCCGCGTGTGCGCTAGCGTCGGCCACCTCCGCCAAGCGCCACCGCAACGGCACTCTGCCCCCTCATCGCTGGCCGTCTACGGCCCTTGTCTGGTGCGATTATCACCAATGTGAGCTTCACAGTCACCTCTTGACTCTCCTGCGTTCCATCTCGAGCCACCTCCGCCTCACCGGCACCCTGGCGCCGTGCGCTGCGCCGTCGCGCCGCCCTCCTTTGTTGCCGGCGCGCCACAGCTCCTCTCCGGCTCACCTGGGCACATGGACGGCTCCGCCACGGCCTGCTCTCCCCCCTTGGCCCTTCAAACTCAGCGGGAAACAGCCGGAGCCGAGCCCCCACCGTGAGCCTCCATGGCGCACTGCCTCCCTCCGGCGCCGGCATCCTACAACGCTTCCCCGGCATCCTGTGTCCACAGCGTCCTGCTCTCTCTCTAACCCTGGAGCCCCAAGCTCCCCAGCTAGCCACCGCCGTGGTCCACGACGAAGCTCCTGGACTCGCCTCCGGCCGTGGCCCAGAGGCCATGAACGCAGCCCACCGAGTTCCTCTTTGGAAAATAATTCAAAATCCTGGTAAAACTCATTTACAGAAAGGCCCTCCCCTTCGAAATAAATAAGTCAGCCCAAATCCTTTTTACATGAAGCCCCTGAACCTTTCTATGTTTACATATAGGTCCTTGTTGACCTTTTGATAATTGCACAATGATCTTTGGCGACCCCACGGGTCAGCCACACCAACACATGCACACCCGCACCCCTGAGGGTTGGACATGGTAGTCAGCACGTGTCCTGGACACGGTAACCTCCAGACCCGTTAACACGTGTCCTGAGGCTCGAACACGGTCTCGGCTATGAGACCACGAACCTGGGGCACGGACACGGTCCCAGCCCCGTGTCTACAAACACGAACACGGTCATAGACACAGCACCGCTCATGTGTCCACGGACACGGACACAACACTGGCCACGTGTCCACAGACACAGACACAAGCACAGACATGATAACATATCCACAGACATGTCATAGTTTTCACGTGTCCACAGACACGTCACAGTTTTCTCATATCCATGGACACGATCACAATTTAACGTGTCCACGGACACGTCACAGTTTTCACGTGTCCACGGATACATCACAGTTTTCATGTGTCTACGTGTCCACAGACACGATCACGGTTCTCCCATGTCCACGTGTCCACAGACACGGTCACTGCCCACGTGTCCACGAACATGGTCACAGTTCACGTGTCCACGAGCAAGTTACAGAACTTTGTGTCCACAGAGAAATCTCCGATTCTGGGCACCCATGTGTCCAAGGGCCGTGGACACAAGCCGAACTACGTGTCCATAGAATTTTTCCTGATTCTGGACACAGGCCGAGCCATGTGTCCACACAGCCTTTGCTAGTTTCTGGTCACAGATCAGCTGGCAACATCACCACGAAGTTTATCCCCTGTTTGATGCCTGCACACACACACCCGACAGCTGTGGACACATATCGAGTAGCGTGTTCATGAAAGGAATTTCCTGTTTTCCATTGTGAACACCTTGTTTGTCTCACCACCACCACATCTCAACTCGGTTTTCAGTGATTTTGACACCGTTGGAACCATTGTCTCGAGCTCCATCACATCAAGTCATTCAAACCTCAGCCAACATCTGATCTTGCTGGTTTGTTTTAATAGTAAGTTCTTCGTAGAGTTTAATCGTTGTTCCTTCTATTTGTTTTGTCGTTGTTGGTGCAAGTCTTTAATTATGATGCATTCCTAAGCCTAGGTTCATAATAAGCTAGTGTGCACCCCCATCATAGCATGACTTCATTGTTTAGCACACATTAGTATGCGTAACCATGTTCACACTAAGTAATCTAATTTAAGTTTAGAATTATAGGATTAATAGTTAAACGTAGCTAAATATTAGGAAGTAAGTAATTAGAAAGTAGCCCATAAGCGTCCTGCCATGCATTCACTCATGCAATGGCACGTATTAGTACATGTACCATTTGTTAGCATTAGTAGTTTAATTATATAAATTAAACTAGGTGATTAATCATTGTGCACTTAGGATGATGCACTCATATATGTATAAACTAGATAATTAATAATTACGCTATGCCTACACCGCACCATAGTTGACGTCATCCTCTTATTGTGGTAGATTAGTTGTAATTGTAGAGTCAAGAAATTAGTCACTAGGAAGCACGTGCAACACGTCGGCCCACACTAGTGCATGTGCTACATATTTAACATTAATGGCATAACTACAAGAATAGCTCAATAGCTAATTATTAGCCACTCAGTAATTATTAAGATCATCTACATAATAGGAAGTAAATGTTGAATAGCCGCATATACATCTTACCTGCATCAGTGCACGTAAGCGCCAGTGAACCATACTAGTTTAGCAATAAGCCTAGAATCATATAATTAATCTCTACACACTAGAGGTTACATACTAGGAACTAGATAACTAAATGGTACACTATACACTCCACATATCCGCAACTTATGCCAATATACATGTTCATACACTTGCATGCGATGTGCATGCATGATTGTCATGCGACATCGTATGGCCCGGGTGCACGTGCACCATGGCCTAACCATGGCACCCATACTGTGGTGTCACAATTCGCATCGAACCTAGTATACATTCCACTAAGCCATAGCTTAATATATCAGCCACCGCATCATGCATGACTTACACTAGTTTTCCTTGCGATATTTAATTGGTTCTTATTGGAGTTCTAGATTTTATTGCTTCTTCTCGAGCTTTGTGTCTTTCGCAGTAGTCTTATTAGGCTTTCTTCGCGTAGATAACACTGAGTGTAAGGAAGTGTCAAGCTTCAAGAGGAGCCAGAAGGTCAACGTGTGAAAAAAAGCACGAGGACTTGGACACGAAGCCAGAGATAGAAGACTAGAATCTTGATGAAGAAGCCTCCGACCCCAAGCTCCGAAGATTAGAAGTTTGCAGGCAAGCTCTAACCCCTTAGTCATATTGATCCTATATTTTGCTAATGCTCCTATAGTGCCTATCTTTTGTGCTATGCATAATATTTTGATTTAAAACATTGTGTTAGTTATAATTCTACCTTGATTGATTGCTTTACTAATATTAATGTCAGTTAGTAGACATTAATATTAAATACCTTGAATACCCGTTGACGACACCCTTCTTGTTAACCATAGGACACCGTCGTTAAAATACTTTAATGAACGAAAAGTTGCCTTATTATTAGAATGCTTAAGACCCCGATTGCGGTGCCTCGCACCACCACACCATGCACCATTTATTTATAAAATGCGTTAAACTGTGTTTGGTGGTGTGTGTAAAATAAAATAGGGTAGGATTAGTGCAACTGGTGCTAGGTGAAGAGGGTTGATTCTGGTCGTGGGGTGGGGGCTCAATTGAGATGTCGGTGATAGGTGTGTAGTCTTCGGTGTGGTCCACCTGTCGTGGACTAGACCGTCACCCCTGTCATATAAGGACCGGTTCGTTAGTCCTCGACTTAGTAATTTTCGTGCAACCACAGAACCTGATCTGGGCAGGACCTATCCCCGCTATATAGGTATTTCACATTGAGCCATTAGAAGGTCGGTAGGACATAAGACAACAGAAGAAGGGCGCGAGATGACTCGCTGCCTGGTTTTTGACCATGTAATTACCTGCGTCATGGGACCATAAGGCCAAAGATATAGCCCCTGGTTTGGTAATACCCGGCGTCGTAGGGGACCAGAAAAAGACGTGAATGTGGTAAATCTTCACGATCTGGCTCCGGGAATGTACCGTCGCGTCATCGGTGACCTGAAAACCCCCGAGAGATAGTCCTTGTATTTATCATAGATGGAATCTGTGAAAACCTATATAGTTGTGGGGTAGACGTTATACAACTCTGTTGATCAGGAGTAGCATAACCTGTGAGTACAGTGTACAACCTCTGCAGAGTTAAAAATTCTTTCGGATAGGCTATTGTCACAGTATTTGCATGCTATTGTTCGAGCACCCTACGATTAGTTTTTTTATGAAATCTTTGGCGTTTGAGTGGGTGTAGTTGCCCGTGTTTTGGAAAGTGTCTTGATGGGATAGTGGAGGCCCTTTCAGTTGAAATTTGGGAACTGGCAAGAATAGTTTATGCTCTCCTAGGTCCAACCTACTAAAATATAGACAACAAATATTTTCACTTCCCTTTAAAAATCTTCTGTAGTTAACCCTGTATAAAAACTGGCTTATCACAAAAATTGAACCCCGTAGCCTCATCTTTGCTACAACCAAATGTGCATCTAAACATATACCCTTGCCTAGTGTTAGAGCTTAATGAGTACCTTATGTACTCGCCTGTTTGTATTTGTGGTTTTAGACAGAAAAGACCGCGTAGATGACGACGTGCTGGGTTTTCGTTCTGCTTCTCAAGTTTGCTTGTGGATGTGAGCCTTGGTGTTCCGTTGCTTGCTTCGCTTTTGGCTGGCCGACCGGTGTTAGGATCATAGAGGTCCTCACCGCGAGCCGCTAAAAGTTTTGTCTCAGGTATCTATTTTCTTTTCGAAATATGCTTTTGATATATATTCCGTTGTGTTGTGCGTATCAGCTATTGATCCAAGGACTGATACGTGAATCACAGTGCATTCTAGAAACGGGTGCGACAGAAATTCGGATAAATAATTAGATATAAAAAAATAGTACTATACATATATCATTTACAAAAAAGGGTCATTAGAACGGATGTTGTTACCTTCCGCTTGGGCTATTCTACACCCTACCTCCTCCCATCCACACCCTGAGTAATTGGGCTGAATTTAAATATTGGGCCACACTTCCCACTAATTTTACAGGCCGCGTCTAACTCACCCTACACTTCCCAGCTAGTAGGCCACGCAAGAAACAACATTAATTAGGCCATGTTATGGGATTTAGTTTGTATTTTTCAGCTTTAAATAGATTTTCTCTTGTAAACCCCGAGACTTGTATGGTATTGATGGTGGTGAGAATGAAATCTTTAATGATGTGCTTGATCTAAACCCTAATTTATCTGTAAAAGTGGTTGCTGGACGTATCCTTTCTGCTAGGACTGATATAGATGGTATGATTGTGAGTGGACTAAAACTTGGAAAGAAATCTAGAAAGTAAGTTTTTTTTTTGTTTATTCTTTTCTTGTTGGTTCGTTGTAAAAGATGTGCCTTGTTGATTCTCATGTCACCTTTTCAGACAAAAAAATAGCAAGCACAAGAGGAAGCAACATTGATGGCTCAAGTAATGATTATGAGCAGCAAAAGCTCGCAAATATTGAAAGGAACAAAAGGAGGTTGGCTGCTCTTAACATCCCTACATTAGTTAATGCTATGGCACATCAAGGTTGGCTCAAGAAGATTTTAAAGGTCTATCCTAAAACTTCGTTGCCCTTCAAAATTTGAAGGTTTTGTTTTAAAACTAATACTCCTAATATTAGTTGTTTCTATGAACAGCATCAGATTTCTTGCCTTTGTTTTGCTCAAATAGTGTATTATTTTGTTCAATTAGGCTTATTGCTTGCTACTGTTCTGCTCAAAATAGCCTACTATTTTGCTCGAAACTGATTGCTCTTGTTATCAATAGTGTTCTGCTGAATATGTGCCACTGTTTTGCTCGAAACAGCTCACTGTGGGGGTAGCAATCTGCATGCTATATGCCCCACTTTTGCTTGCAATCTGCCCCTGTTTGTCATTTAAATTAAAAATACAACTTCAAACTTCAAACTTGCGCCCAAGATCACAAAGAAATAATACTCAGCTTGAAGAGGAGCATATGCTTGCTGATTTGCAGCCGCTTGGAGATTTCCTCAATGATAATGAAGGTACTTTAATACTTCATTACTTTATAATGTTCTTCTTTTTTTCTCTATTGTTTAAATCATTTTTGTGTGCTATGTTGTTGCAGGTCCTCACACTGACTTAAGAATTGTCAAAAAGAGAAGAATAAAGGCAGAGGCATAACTAAGAAGGATGATATATTCTCGAGAAATCCTAACATGCCTAAAATAAAAATATTACTCAATGATCATGGGCAGCCTGTTGGTAAAAATGCTAGGCAACTATCTAGTGTTATTGGGTGCCAAGTTAGAAAGAAAATATCACTTGCTAGTGTGAATTGGAGGCTTGTTAATGTTGAAAAGAAGTATGAGCTGTGGACTGATTTAAAGGTGATCTATTTTATTCTTCTTCATCTTTTACAATTTTGTGATCTATATACTAATAGCCTGATTTTTATCTGTACAACAGATTTATTTTGATGTTGATGAAGCTGCCTTCAATTGGGTTATGCGTACTGCTGGGCGGAAATGGAAAGAGTTAAAAGGCAACCATGGAGCAGTTGTACTTTCATCCTGATTTGAATATAGATGAAGTTGGTGTGTCCAGATAAAATATTTAATGATGATGATTGGAAATTTCTCGTCAACTATCAGAAGTCTTCTGAATTTCAGGTGAGAAATATATATATTTATGCATAACGTAGTTGTAAACAAACAGGGAAAAGCTGAATGTCTTCTGAATTTTTGTGTTAGGAGCGCTCGACAGTGGCAAAATCAAATAGGGCAAAGCTGCAGTTAAGTCATACAACTGGTAGTGTGAGCTATGCATGTTCAGAACATGATCTGGTAATGCATAATCTATTGTGCTAATTTCCTGCAAAAAATGAAGTAGTCTGACCTAGTAGTGTGAGTTATATATATTGTTTGCTATTGATAGAAAATTGTGAATTGTCCTTAGGCTACCAAACTAGGACGCCCTCCACAAAGAGATGAAAACTTCATCAAAACACATACAAGTAAAAATGGAGTTCCTTCCCAGCAGGCGGAACCAATAATTGTAAGTCTTTTTTATAGCAAATAGCTATAATATATCATTTTCTGCATGTTGGATGTTGCTTTTTCTCCATGTTATATGATCTAGTAATTCTTATGTTGTAGAATCAACTTAAAGAAGTTGTTGCCCATCCGGAGTTAAAGGAGCGAACAATTCAGCAAGGAGATGCATTTGCTGCAGTTTGTGGAGAGAAAGAGCCAAAAGGATATGTTCGCGTTATGGGTTTGGACCCAATTCCTCAAGATGTCGGCACCCAATATTGAAGTCTTATGCAGCAACACGACTTCAAATGGAAATCTTTGCTCGCATGAAAGCGAAAAGTGAGAAAACAGCTTTAGAACAACGCATAGTCTAGCTGCAAGCCCAAATGGAGTAAAATGTGCAAGATAGGCAAAGTGCAGAGCCGATGTCACATCATAGTTCTACTTCACATCACCATCAGGTATAATAATGCTCACACACAAGTCAATGTTTATCTACTAATTTTTCTCACAAATTATACCAATGTTTCTTGTAGAACATAAATATGGATGATATGGGAGATGCTAGAGCAGCAGAGGAAGATGAAGATTATGAATCTGGAGATGATGATTGTTCTGATGGGGATGCCGATGCTGATGCTTTCTATGTTTACATACATGGTGTGGCCTCATCAAGACGCGAAGGGCACATTACAACCACACCGGTGACTCAGGATTCTCCACGCTCCAAACATGATGCCCTTATAAAACTCTTATCCTTATTTATATTTTTCCTTTCAAAAATTTCAAATGGATGGGAACAATTCTCATAATTTCTTGCACCAAGTTGGAAAACATGTCATATTATAGGCATTATTGAGATCTAATCAGCCTGTAGCTAAAAAAACAATTGTTTCTACTAATTCAAGCACCATACTTGAGGGCCAGGCACTTGGAACACAATTTTGTGAAGTAATTTTGACTTGTGTGCTAAAAAGAGATGCAGTTCAACCACGTCCCTATGGCAATATTGAAACAATGGGTGACACTCATATGATGTCAATTGCATGGCCATACAAAAAAGTAATACACTAAACATAATTTTCTCATGTTCTGATTTATATGAGTGATAATTATTTTGTAATAATTTACTTTTTTTGACAGCTAAAGATTTGCAACATGGCACAAACAGCACCAACTTCAGGTATTTCACCTTCACCTTGTATTCTACAATAGAGTATAGACAAACAAATATGGATCATTGTTCCTTTGCCTCTTAGCTTTACAAAATTGCTTGCTGATTTTCTAATCAGCACAAGCAACAGCTAGTTTGTAATACCTAGAGTAGTATTTGTTTCTACGAACAACGTCAGATTTCTTGCCTCTGTTTTGCTCAAAATAGTCTATTATTTTGTTCAATTAGGTTGATTGCTTGATACTGTTTTGCTCAAACAACCCACTATTTTGCTCGAAACTGATTGTTCTTGTTATCAATAGTATTCTGCTGAATATGTACTATTGTTATGCTCGAAACAGCTCACTGTGGGGGGTAGCAATCTACATGCTATATGCCCCACTTTTGCTTGCAATCTGGCCCTGTTTGTCATTTAAAATAAAAATACAACTTCAGACTTGCCTAATCAGCTTCATAAGATTGCATTTTAATCTTCATTTTCAGAAAATGCTCGACATTGAGAGGAAGTATTGGATAACTAACTATAGCAGCAGCTAACTTTTGGAATAGATCCTTTTGTGTATATTTTGTATGTAATGAGTATATGAATCATGGGCAAAACAAACATGATTGTATACGGCTATATTGCTGTCTTTTGTAATTTATAATCTGGTCCTCCTGCGGTAATGGTGATAAGTTTGGTTTATTGTAAGTTGTGACAACTTGTACTATGTTGAAGTAATTATGTTGAAGTAATGCTAAATGAATTTGTTGCTCTTAAGATTTATCTTGGTGTGCCTGCAATTATGTGTGATGTGTTTTGACATGGTGGAAGGCACTAATTAGCACTGTGATGATAATTATGGGGGGATTATTAGCACTGATTGTGTGGATATCTGTTTATTCATTTAAATTATTGGCAACGGACTTTTGGTTGGAAAATAAAGTAATGGCGACTGATAGTCAGTCGGTAATTCATGGTAACAGCGTCAAACGGTTGGTCGGTAAAGCTCCAGTTTACCAACCGAAGGTCGGTCGCTAAAAATAAGTGTGTTAGTAAAAGTTTTTACTGACTGACTGTAAGTCGCTAAAAGTGACTAACTTAATGTTGGTGATATTGTACCATGGTATATTGAAAAATCAGTCCTATCTGCAATGGGCCGAGAAACGCCTGCTAGGCAGGGACTTCATCAAGGCAGACGCATCTAGGGTTGTCCTAGCATAAGCAGACCGTACAAGACACTCTTAAGGTGTGTTTGGCAGAGTTTATTTCAACCGGTTTATGTTACTGTTTATTTACTGTAGATACAGTAAAAAAATACTCTTCATATAAGCCATTTTCACCCAAGCCGGATAGGCTACATTTTCGGAGCTTGTCAGGCTCACGACACTGTAGTTATTGTAGCTACAGTGTCATAAGCCGAAGCAAGCTGAAGCCGTGCCAAAGAGGTCCTTAATCATCATTGATGAAGGAAGAACAACAGTTAGAGTTGAAAATTTAGGGTAAATAGATAAAAGGTACTCCCTCCGTTTCGATTTAAGTATTGTTTTAATCGGTACACAAAAATTAAGACAAGTGAAAAAATAGGACGTATCAAAAATGAGAAGAAAGACAGAGATGTACTGTGAGGAGAGGAATGTGTATAGAGAAGTGAGAATGACAGTTAATTTAATATAATTAGAGGAAGCTAAAGTGACAGATAAAAGCTCTGTTTGGCATAGCTATTTGCAGCATATTCACAGAAATAAGCAGAAGCTGTGTGAAACAATAAACTTATTTCACAGCTTATTAGTTCAGCGGCTTCTCAAAATGAACTAAAAAGCAACTTATTTTTCAACAACTTTTCACTAGCTGTAAAAATAGGCTGCTTTATTTTAACAAGTTTCAGTTGCGTCAAACATGATCAAAATGGGACGAAGGGATCTAAAAATTAAAAGATATTTTTTATCTAGATGCCCATAATAGGCTGTGTCCCTCCATATTTTTATAGTACGCTGAGATATTGCCCCAAGAAGTTAGAACTCACACAAGTTCCTTATGAAACACAAGTTTCCGTCTTAGATCATCAAAATTGAAAATTTTGGATTCTCTACATCGAATTAATTCAAAACTTGCGGACAGGCCAAAGGCCTGATGGCAAAGCGCATGGGTGCGCTTCCAGCCGACGGAGGCTTGATCCCCACGTCCCCCACCTTGCCTCCTGAAGGCAGCGGCTAGGCCGCATATCAAAAAAGAAAGAATTAATTCAAAACTTATTGATTCTTCCTTATAACGCAAATCTGTCAAGGCTAGAACTTTTGATTTGCAAAATCATACATCTGGTTTTGGAGCCCGTGAATATTATTCAAACATCATAACTCCTTGGTCTACAGTGCCAAGTCCAAATTGTGTGTTTTATATGTCCATCTCGATGGTCCGGACAAAGGAATTCATCATGAACACTTCAACTATGCTGTTAAGGTAAGCCATCGGCACCACCACGACGCCAAGGGCAGCAAAACGGTGGCTTGGCATTTGGCTAGTCGATCGAGGTGGAGACGAGTGAGGCGCTCATTGCAAACACACGTAGAGGGACTACGAAGTCAAAAATAGTGGATTTGGTGATGACATGGTTATATTCAAAAATCTTTAGGTACAATTATTAGGAGTTAAATAGTTTTAGAACCTCCAAGAGTATAGCGTTTAGGAGTACTAATTTTAGGTGAGAATCTATAGGCTTTATGTTCTTGTCTTTGAAGCTTCATTGATATAATTCAGCCAAAATGCTCTCGGCTTAGGGCATGTCTGGAAGAGATCATAGAGATATTTTTATAATTGATTATAGCATCTTATGCTATAATTTCTACCAACACTCAAAATAGTGATATATCCGTAATCACCTATATTACTTTTACATTCTGTACTAGCACCTTTAAGCTGTAAATAGTATCAACAATCTTGTTATACGAAATCGATTATGCGGATATGCAAATAAGTGATTTTCACAAATAATCTACTACCTCTGCTCCAATAAAAGTTTATTTCTAAGACTCTTCAACTATAACTTTGATCAATAATTTTTATAAATTTAATTAATTTATTAATATATAAAATATATATTATAAAAATATCTTTTATGATGAATATACTCTTTTCATTTCTAAATTGTTGTCGCTTTAGATTATTAACATCAACTTTGACTATTCATATGGTTCAAAAAATCAATTTAAATGGGTAAAATTACAACTCATGATTCAAATAATTTAATGATAAAACAAATTATAATAAAATATATAATATTCATCAAACTTTTTTAATAAAATATATAGTCAAAGTTGATGTTAGAAGCCAGCAAAAATTCAGGAACGAAGGATTAGATATTATGTTGATAAACTAATTAAATTTGTAGAAATTATTATTAAAAATTGTAGTAAATAATTTAGAAGTAAGCTTCTATTGAAACAAATAGAGGATAAGCTATTTTTAAGTAATCATAATCCCTGCCGAATGGCCTTTATTCTCATAACTTTCTAAATGAAATTTCTTAAAGAAAGGAGAAACTGAGAAAAGAGGATTAAAAAAAAAAAAAGAAAGCCGAGGGAAATGTCAGTGCCCAGAACGCGGATTTATGATATCGGTGGCCGGGCACTCCCACTTCCACTTCCACTCCTCTTCACTGGTGAAGGAAGCTTCTGTACCCCGACTCCGTTCGCCGCCGCCGCCGCGTGACCGATGGGCGGCTTCGGGACCTCGCGTCCCTTCTCCGTCTTCCTCTGCGTCATCCTCTCCGTTCTCAACATCTTCGCGTTCCTCCTCGCCGTCGGCGCAGAGCGCCGCCGCAGCACCGTGCGTCCCTCCTCCTTCCCCTCGCGCTCGGTGCCACGACCGCCGCCGAGATCTTTTTTGTGACATGTCGCTGGATACAGGGGAAGGTGGTGCCGGACGAGTACGACGAGCGGTCCTACTGCCTCTACGACACCGACGCCTCCAC
>BCLH01001446.1:68303-84390 GCA_001602315.1 Zoysia pacifica | reverse complement strand
CGACCAAAGATGTACCCTGATCAGTGAGCGCATGACAAGTTAACACCAAAACGCTGCAGAACGAGGCCAGGGAGACAGGAAGGCATTCGAATAACATGCAGCGTCTCATGTTCCCAGGACTAGTCCTGTACTAAAATTGCAGCCATGGAAGGAGCGACGCACACACAGGCATGCCCAAGGCCGGCCCCTGGTCGCCCAGGCCCCCCGAGTTAGAGGAGCCTCTCAACACGGTAGACATATAGACTATACTTTCTCTATACTCACAATTACAAATAACTTTTAATAGTTTTGGACTTTGCTTTAGTCAAACATTGAGAATATAAATTATAAATAACTTTTAAGTAGTTAAGTTTAGAAATATGAATAGATTTGTCATAAAAAGTAATTTCATAAAAACATATATATGTCAATTTTGATACATATTTTTAGAAGAAATCAAAGTCAATGTTATGCTTTGGAGACCATGTTATTGTTCAAAAAGACCTGAATTGTGAGTATGGAGGAAGTATAAATTTAATTATTTATTGATAATGATTCGTTCTAGCTTGAATAAGCTCCATATACCACTATACAACATGTTTTTCTTTTCTTATCTAATAAGCTAAATCTACTTATATAAGCAATGAGTACAAGTCTATAATGATATTACTACAATTAGAAACATAAGTAAAATTTAAAGACTATTTTTTTACCGCAGTATAACTGCACATGGTGTAAATATATGATAGAAATGATGATGATTGTTAATAGGGTATAGCTTTGCTCTGGGCCCTGAAATCTGAGTACTGGCACTGGGCATGCCCGCCTGTACTCTGGGCTGCAAAGCTCGCTTCCATGTCGAGGTTTTGGGCTGAACAAAACTTCTTGGTCCAGTCTTGGGCCGGTCCTAAGCCGTCGTACCCGAGAGTCGAGAAAAAAAGGCCCTCGTACCCATAGAATAGCAGTTTTGTAGCCAATGAAGACTGCACCTAAGGTTGCTATGTATTTTTTTTGCTTGAGTTGTATTTTCTATACGCTGACGCTAACTAGTAATAATGATCGAGAACCGAGCAGTGGCTCGGGTGGCCAGCGCAGCCAGTGTGCGCGCAGCTCACCCGGGTTTGATTCACTGGAATCGCGCCTAGGTGTCTCACTGGATTTATTCCCATTGATTTGCAGTGCTGCCTCGCAACGCATGGAACCAGAATAGAAACGTGTCTCTGTAAAGATGTGGTCTTCAATATTGAGATTGAGTGTAGTTGTAGGGTTCAAATTTACATGTGAGGTGTGTGTTATGGTATGAGTTCGTAAAAAACATATACTACAACTGTATTCATTAGAAGAGGTCTAAAAAAACTAATAATATTGATCGATCAATGTTTTAAACTGTTGACACTATCAACATTTTAAAAGAGTAATGTTACACATACAAACCAACCTTACTAGCTATGCACCGAAGAACCAGCCTAGTCATTCATAATCTAGTACATAATCCTTTCGTTCTGATTTGTTTGTCATTTATGTCTGAGCACTATTTTTTTAAAAGAGTAAAATACATCTAGGGTCTTTTAACTATTTGTGTAATGGTCACTTAGGTCCTTTAACTTTTAAATTGATTAAATAAGTCTCGGATCTATTTAAATGGTGCATCTTCAAGTCCAAACCATATCGTCAGCCATATAAATCTAACGTGGTACTGCCACCGTGACACACGTGGCATTGCCACCGTAGAATTAGAATGAGAGTGAAATACATGAGTGGCACTAAACTATTAACTTCTCCTCGTATGGGGCCTTAAACTTTTGTTTTGCATTTATAGCACTCTAAACTATTTTTCTTTCTTGTCTAGGTCCCTAAATTTTGAGTTTTTTTTATATTTTTGCCTCCCTAAACAATTTTCACCTTCTGATCTAAGTCTCCAAACCATTGTTTTGTATTTCTGGCTCCCTAATATGGTTAACATCATTTTCCCATTTATCTTACTTCAAAAATTTGTTCAAATGTGTAAAATTATGTCATTTTTAAGTACTTTAATGATAAAGCAAATTATAAAAAAATATGATATTTATCATACTTTTTAAAATAAAACAAAAAGTAAGTAAGCTAAGGTGAATAATGGAAAATGATTGGTTATATTTTTCCTTCATTGTTAGTTCATTATAATAATATATGTAGCAAAACAGAAAAAGGTTAATAAGCATCTGCAAGTAAAATTTTCCTTCATCGCTAATTGTTTTTGGATGATAGAATCTTAGTGGCTAAATTAACGAATTTGTATATCATATACTCGTATTGTAGTTTTTTCTCAATAAATTGAACATTTATTTAATATTTTTACAATATAACCATTCATTTAATTTGTCTATGACCGAAGAATTGAAGTAAAGTTTGAGGATTTAGATGAGAAGGTAAAATTTGTTTAGAGAGGCATAAATAAAAAAAAGGACCTAGATGAGAAGGAAAAATTAGTTTAGAAAGCTATAAATGCAAAGCTATACTTTAAGGATTTACATGAGAAGAGAAAAATAGTTTAGGGCCACCAATGCATTTCACTCTGATCTTAATTAGTATCAGCTACATTCACAGTGATAGTGTTACGTATGTCACCATCCACATGACAGTGCCATGTCAGATTTATACGGTTGATGACGCAGTTTGTACCTGAATATGCTCTATTTAGATAGATCTGGGACCCATTTGGTCACTTGAAAGTTAAAGTAACTAAGTGACTATACACACAAATAGTTTAAAGACCTCAGATGCATTTTTTTTAATGGTGAAATAGTGAAATGTGCTGAAAATAAAGATGAGAATGATAGAGATAGAGAAATTTGCATTGAGAAATGATGATGATAAGTAAACTGAGAAAACTCAAAGAAATGAGGATGACAATGTAATTTGGGACAGAGAGGGAGTAAGTTTTTCTTAAAGACGTAGCATTACACTTTTACAAACAGTAGATGACTTGCTTATTTCTTCGTTGCACTCACACATCATCTAAATAAACTGGATCGAAAACGAAGGAGTACTAGTAATAAACAAAAATATCTGCGCTCGTGCAGCACGGCGAGGCCGCCGGCAGCGACGCCATCTGTGTCAGCCTCGCAACGGCCACCGATTTTAAAACGCCAGCCCTTTGTACAGTATCGGGCCTACCGGCCTACGGCCACCAATGGCGTCGACGGCCAGTTGCACGCGCACACATGCTCTCCCGCCGGTGAAATAAAATTTCTGCACGTCGGAGGCGCACCACCGGGGCGTCCGGTTGGCTCCGCCGCCGGCGGCCGCGGCCGTGTCCCGTGCGGAAACTTCTAGTTGCACCGCACGGAGCTGATAAGCATATCGAAGATCGGTCTGGGCTCACTCACCACATGCAGCAGGCAATGGACGCCTTTTCTTTCGCCGACTTCAATTCGCTTTCGCCTTTCTTCCGCGCGCATGGGCGACTTTAACCGCTAGAATTCTTGTCCGAATGATCACATGCCGACTTATAAGATATGTAGGAATTTCACATGAACGAACACTTGGGAATTGGAACGGAAAAACATGCTAATTAGGTGATGATGATTCGATAATCAAACGCGAGCTACGGCGTTATATCCGCAGGCTTACGGGTACTCACTCCATATTTATAATTTAAGTCGTTTTGTACAATGGCCGCACAGTCTCTAAAATATAACTTTGATTTCTATTTTTTTTAAAAATATTTATCAAAAAATAATATATAAATAATTTTATGAAAATACTTTTTAAGAGAAATCTAGTCATATAATTTTTATATTTCTAAACTTAATACTTTAAAAATTATTTGTATTTTGTATTTTTAATGTTTGACAAAAAGCAATGTTTAAAACGATTTGAATTATGAGTATGGTATAAGGTCTGAACAGCTGCAGTATTGTGGCTACTAGTACACACCTTTTAATTAGAAGCTTAACGAGGACTCATCGGCCACTCCTCCAAGAAAGCGAGTTGAGTTCTAGTCCAGTCCTTAATGTCTAGATTCTAATGGTGGTTTTGCATGAATATTCGACTTAAAGATTTGCCATATATAAAGCCCATAATAGCTGGAGTACTATATATTAGCTAGGAGTAGTATTTTTCAATGAGCATGCTCAACAGACAGCTTTACCTGTGGCGCAAGCTCAAGTATATCTTATTTTTTCTGTAAAGTTTGTCATGTTTATCCGGCCAAATGAGTAGGTAATACCATCGTTACCTTTCTGTTGAAAATGACTTACATACAGTAGTTTAGAAGAATGCGCCTGCATTCTGGCACATATAGAATGGCACTGTGGACCAAAATCGTGGCACTAGCTTTATTAAGTAGGCGGCCGAAATTTGGATGCATAGCCAAGAGGTCGATGTACTTCATGACAAATGCTTATTATCACCTGCACCAACACTTCAGGTTGAATTCTCCAAAAAGGAGGGAGATTGGTTTCATGTCACATTTTTCATGGTAGATCATCACATTATTTGCAGTTGGTGCATCTTATTGATGAAAATCATTCTATAATTTACTTTATCATTAAAATTATTTTAATCACATTTTATAAAGTATTTACTAAATTTTTAAATAAGATTAAAGATGGTGTTAAAAATCAATTATGTTCTATGAATCCAAATAGAATCTTAGAGAACATTTTGACGCTATGCACTCCAAGACTCCCACGGGGCATCGCCACACATGCAGAAACACCCAGGTCACGAACATGCCGTTGCGCCTTGCACACAGCGACAATACTCCACTTCTAACATCAACTTTTGATTGTTCATTTTATTAAAAAATTAATTCAAATGTATAAAATTTTAAATTATGATTCAAATAAATTTATAAATAAAACAAATTGTAACAAAATATATTTATCAAAATTTTTTAATAAAATAAATAATCAAAATTAATATTAAAAATCAATAGCGATATTAATTTAAGAACAGACGAAATACTAGTCGGTCGTCATCCTGCTAACCTGCTTCTTGTTCTATTTACATACTAAGAGCGAACCTCACCACGCTCGGCGCCCTGTGTCGGTGGTAACGCACTAACGCCTGACCGTCCGCCGCGGGGAGATCATGATCGGTCGCCGTCCGTCCGTGGACGGGCACGCAGGTCATGCCGGCCGTCCCGTCGTCCAATGTCTCCTACTGCTCGCCCAGGTTTGCCTGCCTTGCGATGGTGGCCACCGCCGCCGCGCAAAACCTCGTCGTCGCCGCGAGACATGCCGCAGCTCGCTCACCCCTAACCATCGCCAAAACGATGAGCGTGCTCCAGAACGCGGCAGCAGAGTGTACCAGGCCGCCCATGCCCATGACTTCAAATCTCAAGCTATGATTTGAGAGTCCGGCGAGACAAACATGACTCTGAGGGTGATCTTAGGATCCATTGGCACACATTATTATCACTACCTCCGCTCTAAAATTAATATCGTTGGTTAATTTAAACTTAAATTAGTCAGTTAGAGTATAAATGAATTACTCACTTTTCTTTATCAGTTTAAGCATTTAAAATCAATTTATTAGTGCATACAACTCAATATAGTATCAAAATAAGAGGTTTCGAGTTCGAATCTTGACGGATGAGATTTATTAAAATAAATTATAGCCTACTCCTGTTCTATGTTTGCGTCAACGAGAGTTGCAAGTGAGAAGGAGTGTTGGAGTGTAAGCGAATTACTCATCTTTCTTTATCAGCTTAAGCTTTTGATCTTAATTAGTTGGTACATGTAACTCAATATAGCCATTAATAATAATTTTATAAAGCAAATTTTACAAAAGATTAAAATGATTGTGGACCGTTCATAAATCATTCTTATAATTATAATATCAGTTTAGAAAGTTATTAGCAGTTTTGAAAACTGATGCATACCAACTATAAAATTAACAGTTGAGATTAATTTTTAATCTTATCTTTTAAGAGGTAAAAGTATACTATTTGATCTAACTTAGCGGAACTCTTTTATAACAGAGTAGAATTAAGCATATTTTCAGCTATTTTCTAAGACTCTATACTATGTTACTCAGATTGACAGTGGAGGTCGACGCATGCGACAAAAACCAAGCATAGTGCGCGAAGCATCTTGATGGGTTTGTTACTTAAGTTGTGGCCTGCCCACCATGAGCAACTCGTGCACTCAAAGAGCAATTGAGTGTCCAGGGAAAATAAAATAATTAGTAGAATCTTTTCCTCTTTTTTATAGCTCTTCGAAAAAAAACTCTTCTCATTTTTTGTATAGAGCACAATGCTAAACTTGGTTGGCATATGGGATGCCGTCTAGGTCCATAAATATTCAAAATATAGAACGTGTCACTAAACTTGTTAAATGTTTTCATCCAGGCCTGAATTACCTAAAATATATATGATTCAGAATAATGTGGCATGCTAGCGTGGAATATTGATTAGTCAAAATTTAAGGGATGTTTTGGGATTATTTAGAACTAGCATACTCCCTCTGTTCTTAAATTGATGTCGCTGTAGACTTTAAAATTTAACTTTAATTATTCGTCTTATTAAAAAAATTGCTTGAATGTGTAAATTTTTAAGTTTTGATTCAAATAACTCTAATAATAAATCAAATTACATCAAAATATATAAAATTTATCAAAAAAGTTTAATAAGACAAATAGTCAAAGTTGAATTTAAAAATCAACGGCGACGTCAATTAAAAAACGGAGGGAGTATGTCATATTTAGACTTTTTTGTTTTAGCTTTTCAGTTACTTCGTAACTTTTTCAGCTGAAAAAGCTGAAAAGATAGAAGCTGAAACAAACAGTTTATAAAAATCTTGCTTTTGAAAAGCTGAAAAAAAACTCCTCATGAAAAGCACATCCTAAATTTGTTTTTCTGTCTTTTGATGTGAAAAGAAGATAAAAATATATTACAAAGCAATTATTCAAATTTTATAAGCCAACTTTTTAACTAGTCACCAACTAAATTTTCTAAAAGGTCAAAAGCAAAGGGCTTTAAACATTTGAAACACATTTCACGCCAAACCAATGAGGTGGGGTGATTTGACAAAAATAGGACCCTCTAATTAGGGTCCGTTTGGTTGGCCGTATAGCTCAGCCTGGCTCATATGAGCTGAGATAGGCTCGTTATAGCCAGGTTGATCACGTGTGAGATAGTCTGTTTAGTTGGTTGTATATAATGAGACAAGCTGAGAAGAGATAATGTTTAGTTATCCGTATGAATCTGATCTGTATAAGATAAAGTTAGAGAAAATAAATTATTTTAATATTTAACTTATATAATCACACTCTAATAATATTCATTTTAATTTTACAAAACTTAATTTACTTTAATATATATTAATATACTTTAAAATAAATTAATTATTCATTAATATTATCATTGACAAGGCTCCCATGAGTATTCATTAATATTATCTTGACAGGGCTCCCATGAGCCTGGCTCCGGAGAAACGGAACTCACATCCGTTTATCGGGAGGCAGGCGCGGACGCGCATCCTTTCATGCGGCCGGCCAGGCCCGAGGCGGGTGCAGGCATCCGTAAACGCTGCGACTGCATGCAATCAGCCCCTTAACTGGCATATGTATATATTGAAGCAAAAGAACATTGTAGGATCTTCTTATTTCTGCGTTTTAAAAATTCTTCACCAAAGGAGCACAAAACATCAACAGTGAAAGCAAGGAAATCGATCTCAACGTAGAAAAAGGCCACCGGCATATATATGAAATCTTGCTGCGCGCCATCATTTCCCGGAGATTGCCCACCAAGAAAAGTGGATTCCAGCAGCGCATAATTTCAACAAAGTTCATGTAGGCTAGGATTGAAAAGGGGAAAACTAGAGATATGTGATTAGACGACGTCGATCCGTGCTCAGTTTTTAGTCGACATGTTCTGAGACACATTATTGGTTTCGATGATGTGATCTGAGGCACATTATTGGTTTCGACACGCAAGAACACATAGAACCATGGATGCCTCTGAGGTCACCGTCAATTGAGCAGAAGCGGCACCGTACCATGTGGGTACACCTTAGCTTGCGGCGTGCGGCAAGTACTATCAGCCGTCGATGTAGGAGTAGCCTTTCTCTGTTGGACGACCGTACTTTTTTTTTTAATTGATATCGCGGTTGATTTTTACATTTAATTTTTGATTATTTTTTTATTAAAAAAATTGTTCAGATGAATAAAATTTTAAGTTGTGACTCAAATAACTCTAATAATAAATAAAATTATATAAAATTTATTAAATTTTTTTAATAAAACAAATGGTCAAAAATAAATGTAGATATCAACAACGACATCAATTAAAAAATCGATAGTGTATACTTTTGGCCATTTGCAAAAACGCTTTGTCGGAGCCTAGAGATAATCATCCCCAGATTTTTAGTTCTGCATCAGAAATTGTTGGTCGCCTCTTCCCACACGACAGAACGACAAACCCTACATGTGCACTCCAAACAGCGCAGTATAATGCCATTGAATGGTTGTTATACTAAAACATTAAAGAAATTAGCCTATATAGCAACTTGCTAATATTGGTTAGTGTACACCCACGGTTGGCAGAGCACTACTCACCACTGAAAAAAAGTTTTGTGTAAACATCGTTTTACGCCTTTCTGGTCAACACAAAAAGTGAACCGGGGAAAATAAATGTTTTCAGATAGTTGTGAACCGGGGAAAATAAATGTTTTCAGATAGTTGTGGAGCCAGCTTTTCCCAACAGAAGATAAGGAAATGTGAACAACATAGATTTGAATTAATCAGGAAATAAAAAGCTCATTTCATGGCAAGCATATATCATATTTTATGTCCTGCAAAGGTATTCAAAAATTTAATTAGGTTTCCCAACCAACAACGAATACATTTATATTTATTCTGTAAATATTATTAATCACCCAGCTTGTATGTGTTGAACAGGAGCTCAAATTTGTTATTCCATCCTTGTTGTTTCGCGCCACAAATTTCTTATGACCTTTTGTTAAGGGCGCACGAGGCTGGTGCATTTGATCCACTTAAATTTTCCATTCATGATTAATATTTGAGGAAACGGCACTTTGAGTTTTGGCACATTGGCCCATATACCTTTGTCGAAATATATTAACTGAACAATGCACGATATATGTTGATGTGAAAAAGATTCAGGTCAACACACCTCGTGCTTAGCGACGAGATCATCTAAGTACAATCTCAACGGCACTTGGAAAATCAAGCTCGGGAGAGAACCAGTCGGAGCGAGACTTTTTTAGGTTAATCCGACCTCGACAGGTCAGCTGAATCGCCTTCACACGTCGCCGACATGAGAGAAAAACAGCACGAGGGATCAAGTAAGAGGATTAAAGTTTAAAGAGATACATGTAAAGCTAAAAAGGTTTTTGACAATTAGGAGTTGGTCTCTCAAGCGGCCTTGGGCCTCTTTATATAGAGGTGAGATGGTTTTATCCGTGCAACTACGGATCCTATTAATTAGAAAACAAATTGGATCCGATCTGCTGCTAAAATTACCAAAAAATCGACCTTAGGTACCAGAGCCTCCGGCACATTGTCGGACACTCCGGTGGGCAAAATCTCGATTGCAGAGAGGGCATACCGGACACTTCGGTCATCGGATACTCCGACGCTTTACGAGAGTGTCCTGTGACGGCTCGAACGGTTTTTGTGAAGTCCGTAATTTCCTCATCCGATTCTCGATTTAGCCGATCCATATATCCGTTTTGATCATCTCGGCGAGGGCTACGTCGTGGAACCTTCAAATTAGATATTTGGCTTTATCTTCATGTCTTTTTAAGCACTTCTTTCTTTCTTTAGCAGATTTTAGCCAAATTCTTTCAAAATATCTTCTATGTCCTGAAAAACATATTGACAAACAATTCTTATGAAATAATTATTATCGAATGGAATCTATATATTTTCTATCATATTCGATCTTTCAAACCGGAACATCCGAATCCTATTAATTAGAAAAATACTCAATCCGATTTGTTACGAAAACTAACTGAACCGACTCTATCGGAGTGTCCGGCACTGTGTTAGAAATTCTGGTCACCGGACATTCTGATATATTACTGGACAGTTCAGTGTGTAAATCTCTGGGACCTGAGAGGACCTGCCGGACCCTTCGGCATTGTGCCGGATACTCCGATGGATTGCAAATTTTGAGTGTCAACGTATGCCCCACTGTTTTTTGTCAAAGCTAGCATGCCAAAAAATACTTTAATGAAAAAATTTTCCTGACGATGGAAAACTCATCGGCATCTTTGCTCTAAGGATGATACTATTATATCAGCCACGTTTTGTTCTAAGGGCGATAATTACTATTTTATCGGTCATAAACTGCTAGTATTGCTCAACTAGGAGTTACACTCATTTGTTTAATTCTCCATTCTTTTTTGATGTATGAAGGAAGTCATGGAGACACTATTTTGTGAGGTGGATCACTTATTTGGATATATCTCTGATTTTTGCTCTCTTAATTGCGCAATCTTTGCAATCTTCTCTTTTGAGTTCTAGTTAAGCCAGAGGGACACCACCTCGGCTGAAAGCATTTGCCAAGAGAGCAACTATTGCTTTTAGAGTTCTTAGGATCCAAAGCATTTTCTGGATTAGCCCGATCATTTTTAATAATCGGTCCTTTTGGTGGTTTCTTAATAACCACATCTATGCTTCCAATTCTAACTACGTTGTTGACCGGATCCGAACGATGGGGACTTGATCGGTCTTTAATTAGATTTGCATCGCATTTTGTTGACCGATCCTTCGAAATGGAATTTTTATTTGTATATTTTGATAAAAGGTAACCAAAGGTAGGCTTGAAATTTACCTTCTTGTTCTTCTTCTTTTGTTTGTTTACCTTTTCACCTCCCTATTTCAGGGTTTTTCGGCTTAAGGATCTTCGGTTGGGTAATAACAGCAATTGAAACTTGAGCTTTCTTTGCTTGCCCCTCGAGTCTAGAGGCCTTAACTGTGATCTTAAAAGACTCTTTACTATTCAAAGATTTTTTTAATATTACTTTCTTTGAAGGATTTGTGTTCTCTCGCCTCTCTCCACCGATGATCACATTCTTACCTTTGGTTGTATCGGCTTGCTCGGGCCGAATCAACACTTTTACATTTTGAAGATCAACAGTATTAATAGGAAATGGATGCCTATCTATTTGCATTTCCTTTAAAGCTAGTTGTACATCATTGATGGCTGATTGAATTTGCCTTCGAAACACATTACAATATATTACAATCATTAGTAGCGTAGAAAAAAGAATAATGCCACTTACAATAAGCATGCCGGTTTAACTTATCAAGCGAAGGAATAACATGTGATATCTTGATGTAGCCTCCTTTATGCAATTCATCAAATATTCTATCACATTTGGCTACATCAAAAGTAAACTTCATCTCTTCTTGCCGATTTTTATGAATTGGCTTGAGAGAACCACAAGGATGCGAGCTAGCCTTGGAAGGCTATGAGAATTCAACAGCATAAATATCATGATCATCATCGTTCATCTTGTTAGATTCGCAACCAATTACATAAACAGGACGATTGATCTTTTCGTTCGACTTTTGTACTTGTTTAAATTCTTTAATTCTATTTTTGTTAGCCATAGCTTTCTGCAATACTTGACTAACATCGCAAAAGTCTTGATTTTCTAGCTTTTTTTTATGACAATCAAGCAAACCAGAAAAAGTTAGATCACCTAAGTCCTTATCAGAAATTGTCAAACTATAGCATCGGTTTCTAGTATCTCTAAATCTTCTAATATAATCGGCAATCGATTCATTGATTTTTTGTTTAACCGATGTGAAATGTGACAATTTCAATTTAGTTTCACCAGTGAAAAAATACTCATGAAATCTTTTTTCTAACTGGGACCAACTGTAAATAGAATTAGGTGACAAAAAAGTGAACCAAGTGAATGCCGCACCCGGGAGAGACAAAGGAAACAACCTCATCTTAAGAATATCATTAGAATTTGCCTTCCCACATTGTATAGTAAATTAGCCTACATGTTCCACAGTAGATCTACTATCGTCACTGGTGAACTTAGCAAAATCGAGAACCTTAAAACCATGCGGAAACGAAACATGCTCATAATTCTTAGGGTAAAGTTTCTGATAAGATCGGCTTTTGCTTTTAGGATCTAAGCCGAATGTTGTCTTGAACATATCTACTAACTCCGCTCTAAATTCATCCATGATTTTCATATCGGTTCCGGACCGATTTGGAGCTAAATTAGGAGGTGGTGTATCTTATGCATTTGGCGTTGAATAATTCGGTAGCGGATACGAAGTATGATGCAATGAACCATTAGTAAACCCACCAAAAGAAATTTCATTATAAGTAGTTTTATGATGTGATGTGATTGGATCACTACATCGGCTATACGGGTATTGGCTAGTCGAATTAGTGATTGTAGCATCGGTGAACTGCACCTCAATATTAGCCGAAGTACCAACAACGGTTCGGCTTGACGTGTAGTTCGGAGTTTGCCCATTAGAAGTTCTCAAGTTTTGCTAATTCAATGGTTTGATAAATTTTTCAGCATTAGTGGTAGGATATCAAGGGTATTGCCGAAATATTTCTTATCAAGTGGGTCCTCCATCGCGCGTATAGTATCATCAAATTTCTTTGTTACAGTGTCTAGCCTATTGTTAAGATTCGCACAGACAGCGGCATCAAACATATTGGCAACATCGGAATCAAATGCAAATATGGGCACGGTAGTGGTTACCTCTCGATTTGATAGGTGGCAAGGTGGGATTCTTGACTTGCTTGGCGTTGCCTTGCCGATCCTTTATGAAGCACGCCAAGTAATCTCGGAGTTTTTGGTCATCTTGTGCTTTGCGTGCCTTCGCGGTGGCTTTCTGATGCTCGAGGAACCTCTTGCGATCTTCCTCCGGCAACTCTTTTAATGTTGGCATGACGATGTTATCCGGTGAGATATTGGAAGTCATGACGTAGAAAAGATGATTCGGTCGGACAACCGGAATTCTTCTTTCCCAGCGGAGTCGTAAAAAAGTGTGTTGATATCGAAAAGATCAGAGTCAACACACCCTGCTCATGTCCTCGTGCGTAGTGACGGGATCGTCTAGGTACGATCCCAACGGCATCTGAAAAATCAAGCTCAGGAGGGTCCCGTCGAAGCGAGACTTTCCTAGGGTTGATCCAGGCTCGACAGGCCAGCCGGATCGTTTTCACACGTCGTCGAGATGAGAGAAGAAAAGCACGAAGGGTTAAGTAAGAGGATTAGGGTTTGAAGAGATACATGTAAAGATAAAAAAGTTTTTGACAATTGGGGGTTATTCTCTCAATCGACCTTGGGCCTCTTTATAAAGAGGTGGAATGGTTTTATCCCGTGCAACCACGTATCCAATGAATTAGAAAATAAATTGGATTCGATCTGCTACTAAAATTGCCAAAAAAACCAATCTCGGATATCGAAGACTCTGGCATATTGTCAGACACTTCGGTGGGTAAAATCCTAATAGGGCTTACCGGACACTTCGGTAATGTATCGGACACTGCGGTCACAGGATACTCCAGCACTTTACCAGAGTGTCCGGTGACGGCTTGGACAGTTTTTGTGAAGTCCATAATTTTCTCGTCCAATTCTCAATTTAGGCGATCCATATATCCATTTCGATCGTCTCGGCGAGGACTATGTCGTGGAACCTTTAAATCAGGGATTTGGCTTTATTTTCATGTCTTTTTAAACAATTCTTTTCTTCTTTAGTAGATTTTAGCCAAATTCATCCAAAATATCTTTCACGCCCTGAAAAACATATTGGTAAATAATTCTTACGAAATAATTATTATCAGACAGAATCTAGATATTTTCTATCATATCTGGTCTTTCAAACCGGAATGTCCGAATCCTATTAATTAAGAAAGTACTCAATTCGATTTGTTAACAAAACTAACTAAACCGACTCTATCGGAGTGTCTGGGCACTGTGTTAAAAACTCCGGCCACTGGATATTCCGGTATATTATATTATCAGACAGTCAGGTGTATAAATCCTCGAGACCTGAGACGGCCTGCCAGACCCTTCGGCATTGTGCCGAATACTTTGGTGAATTGTAAATTTTGAGTGTCAACACTATAACATGACCCGTGCAGCTTAGATTGGTCCTGACACTTTAAATGATTAGAATGCAATCTAACAATATGCTGCAGCAAGTTGCTTCCATCTTTTTTTTTTTGTCAACTTTTCCTTGGTGACGCCACAAATGTGCCAGGAGAGAAGGTTCCCCTGCTGGATCACCATGCTCTCTTGGTTTAGATCATTGACGTGACTAAAGTGCCTGTGACCGAACGGGTTCCATATGCCGCGCCGCGCACACGACTAAAGAGGCTGCCCCTTTTTCCGGCCAAAAATAGAGGCCTCCAATTGACCATGTTAAAGTGGAGAATTGTTGAAACATGCACCTAGCTACTGGCACTTCGAGTAAAATCAAGTTCTAACCAGTGTAGAGCTGTGAATGATCAAGCTTCCTAAATATTTTTTATCGTTGCATCTAGCACAATGCAAATTTATGCTAACGAGTGACAATAAAAAATATATGATTGGCTTTATATATATATATATATATATATATATATATATATATATATATATATATATATATATAGAGAGAGAGAGAGAGAGGTACTCTATTTCACTCCCAGGGTGTGACATAATATGTCACTCCCTAACCACCTTGTGCTGATCAAAACCATGCAGGGGTCGGCCGGCGCACCACCCATCAAAAGTGTGCATTCCATGGAAGCGTGATTTGCTCTCATTTATTAGCTTTCCACCTCACAGCATGATTTGCTCTCATAAAAATATACTATTTGGTAACTGACATGATTTGCTCTCGCATGGAGAGATGTCATTTGCTTTTGCTTTCCCTCATCAAAATTTCCAGCGGCAGTACCATGGCGATCCCTCCGGCAGTTCCAAAACTTGGGTGATCTCCGGCGTTTGTTGCTCAGCAACTCGGCGGCGGCGGCGACAGCACACCGGCTGATTGTATCACGATCGTAGAGACATATGGTTTTATCCATGTCAATTCCATGCTCTTGTGTTTTAAATTTCTTTTGACGCATATTAACTGTGTTTTTTCATGTCAGTTCAAGAGCAAGTGCAGCATTTGCTATGGAGCTTTTGGTGCAGAACCTGACGTGAAGCCACAAGTACCTTTGAGTGATGTTTCTAGTATGCGTGAGATTTTATCTGGACACCTAGGAGCTCTGAACGGGCGACATGCTAGACCGCTGAACAATCATTTTACACATTTCAACATCTGGTTGCTGAACACAATGCACCCAAACCCCCAGATGCGCTAGTTGTTCAAATTCCAAATATTATTTACTCTTATTTTATTATTGCAATTTTCATATGATAGGAGCACAAAAAGTTATATTCCCTCTTTATCTATGTAAATTTCAGGCACTAAGGACGCAAGCACTACCCTCAAGAAAGGCACATCACGACCAGATGAAATAGTGGCTGACTTAGATTTTGTGATTTAAGTAGCTAGTTTTTTATAAATTAACATATCTGCATGAAAGATTAGTTTTTATACATGAAGGCGTGGTGAAATCAGTCACAAATACTCAAGGTTTTTGTTGTGCTCAGACTATATAAAATTTATAAACAGGCAAAACTTTATGTGATCAAACACGATCAGATTTTGACAACCAATGCCATAGAATGTACAAGCCTCCTTTCTGCTTGACATTTCTGACTGTCTGACATCTAGTTTTTTACGCTATGTCATAAGATTTTTTATTCCTAATTTTTTTTGTTAATAAGATCGCGTGTGTGTCACATTTTATGATTAGAATTGGCGTGGTCAGAACAAAATCAGATCACTCCCACTTCCGAAAGAACCAACTGAAAAATTATTTTCGAAAATAAATCGGATATATATATTTGCTTTCCTTTTGAAAGGTCAACTTGATTCGCTATAATGAAGTAGTAACGTAATTTTACTATCCAAACCTGTTTTGCTCAAGGAGGGAAAGAATTCATTATTCCATTGATGGTTGTTACTACCTTGTATGAAATAGTTCTGGCTGGCTCTTTCCATACGATCATGATTTCCTTGATGTAGTGGCTACACAAAGGTAGTAGGCTTTTACGATTAACCAGCTCCA
>BCLH01001446.1:29749-68293 GCA_001602315.1 Zoysia pacifica | reverse complement strand
TCGATCATAAATTGATAAGTTGCAAGGCAACGTGTATTTGCTTCAAGAATATGTCATAATCTGCAACTAATAACAAATCCAACATCTAATGTCAAAACTTAAAATACCCCGCAACCATAATGTTTTGCTGTGACAAGTTCATATGACCATAAAAGTTTGTTTATGGAAATGTAAAAGTCTATTTATGCAACCATAATATTTTATGGAGACGAGTTAATAGGATCATAAAAGTCCATTTATGTAATTGACCACAAAATTTTGCGAGTAAACTATTTAATTTTTACTATCGAACAAGACTATTACCGCAAAATGAGCTAATTAAAGTCACCAAATTTCAAAAGAATTTTTGCTCACACCCAGCATGATTTTTATACTCGAAGGGGTACAGTTTTTAGTCAAAGACGTGCTCGATGACCATGATCGTTTTTTACACATGCTGCCAAAAAGATTTGACAGTACTTTTTTACGATCAAGCATGGTTGGTTTTTGTGCTGTGAGAAAACCTACAGGTGCTCTACAAAATCAGAGCATATAAAATCCTGCTACCTTCCCTTTATTTAATGACTCCATAATTTGGTAGATGAATCATCGGTGGAAGGAAATCAAGTCTCGTGCATGCACGTCTTGGGTTGGTCTGCTGTGTGGCCATCTGGCCGAACCAGTTTTTGCATCTTGGTCTGCTCCGGAGGGTGGGGGAGTGCTGGGAGTGAAATAGCGCTATGTATATATATTAATTTACTATGCAGCATCTAAATGGAATTATTTTGAAAGCTGTAACAAAAGAAATCCCTGTTTCAGCTAACTCAATTTTACAGTTTTGTTGCATAGTAACTGCAAACGAACATAGTATGTAACAAAGTATCTCTGGGCCATGTTTTTGTTGTCTCCTTTTGTGATTGTGTTGGTGTGGTGTGACGTGATGTAATACAATGTAATGTTGTTCTCTACTTATCTTCTCCTTCATGCTCTTGGTTATGCTTTTGTACCCCTGGAAATCTTGAGAGGCAGTTATGCTACTTAAAATAAAGCAATGAAAGTAGGGGAGATGCAATCTTTCCAAAATAACTTTAAAAAAAATCGGCGAATGGACGCTCTGATAGCCTAAGGGGCAAGAGAGTGGTGGCTTGCTGTAATGCCATACTGCATCTATAAGTTGGGAGCTTGATTAATCTAGTCATGGCGAAACATTAAAAATTAAGGTATAGGGCTCCATCTCTAAATGATTGAATTAGGACCCTACCTGGCTGGCTGGCTCATTGGTAGCACAAATTAAAATGATTTCATGACGTTGGATAGCCAGTGGCACCATTTTGTCGACTTGTGAGAGTGCCAACTTTATGTTTACTGCAGATATGATAATGGTATGGCAACATTGTTGCAAAACAACTAGACAGATGGGGGATCGGGATCATATCGGCAGTCGAGTGGCAAGATTGAAAATGAAAATGCACATATGTATCAATACTGCATCATCAATTCATCATATGTACCATAGTTCATTCTGATACAGAACTGTTTTACCTTCAAAAACTATTAATATGGTCATATTCATGATGGTGATGTCCTCATCATTAAGTATAAATACATACAACCTTGTTTAGTTTAGACTGGAATATGAGATTCGCCAAAAGGGGAATAGCTAGTTTAATTGGTGCTAATCTGCTCCTAATATTATGAGCTAACATCCCTAATATGAAGATTATGATTTCTCTCGCTGAGAAAAACAATGTCAATAGAATGTTGACTTATACAACACTAAGGATGCAAGTGGGTAACCACAAGGACACATCTAATACAAATTCTGCAGGTACTTAAGAGTTACTCGTCAAAATTTGAATTAGATGTAGGCTGTGGTTGCATCACTATCTCCTACATCGTGAAACGAAGAACAAAATTCTCTACCTCTGAAAACCCCCAAAACTGTACTCGACGACTCCAGGAGCAGCCTCACGAGTTACACATGCAGCCAGTTTAGGGCCTACTGCCGCGCCAGCGGGAGCAGGCGCACGGGGACGCCATGGCGCGGCCGGAGCGTGAGCACGTTCACCGGCGCGTGGCGGTACTCGTCGGAGATTCCGAAGCGGAAGCTGGCGAGCAGCATGGCCAGCACGACCTTGGCCTCGACCATGGCGTACGCCTGACCGACGCAGTTGCGCGGGCCCGACGCGAACGGCAGGAACCACGGCCGCGAGCGCCCGGGCGCGAACCGGTCCGGCCTGAACTCGTGCGCGTCCGCGCCCCACACGGCCTCGTCGTGGTGGATGGCCAGCACCGGGATCCACACCGACGCGCCCCTGGGCACGCGCAACTCGCCGCCGCCGAGCGTGATGTCCTCGAAAGCCATCCGCGGCAGCAGCGTCGCCGGCGGGTACAGCCGCAGCGTCTCGTTGATCACCATCTGCAGCTGCGTGCGTACGTGCCAGCTAAACGTTAGAGCGCTGTGGCTGGGAGGGAGGACAGCGAACGGATGGATTCGCTCGCCGGAGTTAGTAGCGGCTTACCACTGTGAGCTTGGAGAGGTGGTCGGCGGTGGGCGCCGCCTCGCCGCAGACGCTTGCGACCTCGGCGCGCGCCTTGTCCTGCCACGACGGGTTCGTGGCGAGCAGCATGATCGCCCATGTGAGGAGCAGCGCCGACGTCTCGTGGCCGGCGAAGAAGAAGGTCTTGCACTCGTCGACCATCATCTGGGCGTCGTACCCCAGCTCGCCGTGGCCGCGGGCGGACTTCTTCTCCATCTCGGCCAGGAGCATCCCGAGGAGGCCCATTCCGCACGCCGACGATGGTGTCCGGCCCTCGTCGGCGATCTCCCGTCTGCGCTGGATGGACTCCTGGAGCACCTGCTCCAGCTCCCCGTTCAAACGCTTTATTTCCCGCCTGTATTTGCTAGGAAAATACCTGCAAAGAAAATAAAATAACCACACTTGAGAAAAATGCATCTTGAAATGCTATCAAATTTCTACGTTAAGGAAAATGTTTCGTTAATTTAAAGCTGACGTTTGCATATATGGGCCCTGCATGTCAGTTAGCTTACTGAATGTTTTTGTGGTTTTTGGGCATGCTCTGTTTTGTTCGCGGAGCAGAGGAACAGTGCAACGATCGTTGGACTCACTGGCTGCCGGGGACCCAGATGTAGCGGCTGGAGCGCGCGGTGAGCCGCTGCAGCTCCTCGATGAGATGGAAGATGCGCTTGCCGGTGTCGTAGCTGGTGTCGAACTCGGTGCGCGCGATGATGTCGCCGGCGAGCCTCGCCATGTGCACGCCCGCCTCGACCTCGTTCCCGTCCCTCGCCACGGCCTCCCGCAGCTCGCGCACCGTCTGCCTGGTGCATTCCACCATGTGTCCCACCCTGCCCTTGAGCCGGTCGGCCATGAAGGCCGGCGCGACGACGTGGCGCTGGTGCGACCAGGTGGCGCCGTTGGCCATGAGCAGGCCGCGGCCGATGAAGTGCTTCGCGCCCTGCCGCTGCAGCCACGACTTGCCGGTCACGTGCGCGTGCCTCGACGACAGCAGCTCCCGCACCATCCCGGCGTCCGTCACGCACACCCGCGGCTCGCTCCCGTACCAGTACACGAACAGCTTGCCTGCACAAGCAGCTCCTCCGGTCAGGTCAGCTCCGACGAGCTCATGGCCGGAACCCCGGCCATGACTCTTGAGGTAGTAATAGTAGAACTCACCGTACGCCTTGGACCAACGGACGTAATGAGGCAGTAACCGGCCGACGATGTCGTGGCTCAGGGAGGCCATGTCACCGGCGGTGGCCTCGGCGACGAGCGCGGACACGTCGCGGAGGTTCCCGACGAGGAAGCGCGCCGGCGGACCGCGGACGCCCTGGCCGGCCAGGATCCTCCGGATCCTCATCGGCGTGAGGCAGTAGCAGGAGACGGTGACCCATACGGCCCTTGTCAGCAAGAACAAGAGCGGCAACGAGAGCGCGAGGACGGCTACGCCCAATGCCATCTTGGACGAAGCACTTGGCCTTGTTCTGTCCGCGACTCCCAGTGGCAGCTTGCACTAGGAATGCTGCTTCTATATATAAACTCCAGGCAGGGTCACACACATCCCAATGAGTAACGAACGCCGCCTAGTAGCATTTTTCTATCGTTCTGCAAGTTGTTGCTCAGAATTGGGTTGGTTGCTTGGTCCCATCATAGGTTTCACCTTTCCTTTCGACCTATCAGTGAAATTTCAATGGAAAAATTTAAATTCAGCAAGAATTTAACCGAATACCCGTGACATAACCGGCGATTAATCGTCTTATTTTTCTCCCCTCGTGTTTTATATCTTCGCAACGGTGAGGATAACTATGACCAGAAAAAAGATTTTGACTGAAAAGCGGATGCCAAATTGGTGAATTTTTAGAGTACCTGCCTTGTGGTGCTGTCAGTGGGAAGGAGAATGTGCTTCGGCATAAAGTGGCGAAACCGGTACCGTTTAGGATAACTGCATTAATTAAGTACAATTGGTGTGGCAATCAGTCCTGCCACTAAGTGAAAAGATGTAGCATTCTTCAGTACTGAAACTGGTTGGGTAAAGCAAAGGCATTTTGAGTCGAAAAAGGTGACTCAGGGTTCTAGTTTCACTAGAGTGGCGATAAGCTAGCTGTGGTGGGGGTACAAATATCCTATCAGTGCAGTTATCACAATTCACAGCTGCAGATGCGCCATCTCTTCGGCCTCCTTTGAAGCACGAGAAATTTTCTTGTTGCATATGTTTTTCTTATAAAATTAAACTAATTCTTGCAAAAATTCTGTGTGATTCATGTGAAATTCTTACGTTCTAAAGAGGCCTTCTTCTTCTTTCTTTAGGACGGGACCAAGATAGTGAAACTGTGAGCATCCCACATCAAACAGCAATATCCACATTTCATTCTGAAGAACATCCCTCTAAACAAAAGGCTGAATTCCATTGCCTGGGAATTATGTGCAGATTCAGAAATTGCACTGCTAGCTTCTTCTGTATTTTAAGGCAGATTGTCAACATGTCAATCTCTTACTGATGGAAATTCTCTTCGTGGCCTTACTCTGTTCTCCATATTTTCTGGCTTTCACCAGGTAATTCTCTGAAACAAAACCTTAAACTTTGTCCAAGGCGTTGATGCAAGTTGCATAAAAGAAATGAGATAACCTTAAACTTTGTAGTGGTTCACTCTGAATTGCATGTATCACAAAGCTCCAGGCTAATGCACGGGGAGGTCAATGCAACGGGTTTTGTTTAGTTTCTTGGATGAAATGCACACATGTGACTAAGAATACAAAATTCATTGGACTTAAAGAGTTGTCCCTTGGCTTCAGCTGCCTGCTTGGAAATAAAGCCAGGCGACGCATCTGGCTTTTGGAAACCTCGTTTCTGTGAAAATGCTCTGCACCTTGCCTGATGTCAACGGTTCTTGGTTGACACACAATGCAGTCCACTAGACAAAGAAAAACCTGCCCATTTGCACTGCAGGCGTATTGGACACATGCAAGGGAAAAGATGTTGGTGCCTAGTTCGTTAACAAAAGATCAAAGTGGTTCGACACTTTCTCAGATCCAGCGCAAGGAGCTACGTGCACCGGGTCATCCTTTTTTCAAAATATCGTGTGACCCTCAAAAATTTTAATTTGAGGCTATTTTAACATATGTGTTTATCTCTTTATTGCAATGAACACCCCCCCCCCCCCCCCACACACACAAAAAGTTTGCCAAACTGTTCCCTAACTTTGAGACACGAAAGATGGCAAATATGTTCTGCCAACATTATTGGCGACATATATGTACTCAGATGAGACATAATAGTACATTGATTTGAGAATCTTTGCTCCGGTGCTGATTCGCGCAACGCGGCGCTCTCTGACATATTCAGTGACAGTTATATATGATAAGAACACTTGGATGGTCCAGGAGCGGCTTCAAATCATCTGCACTTCCCAAAAGCTTTAGGAGGACATATTTGCAACAGGTTATCTCACTAGATCTGCTTCAACATGGCATGTTGATGGCTCTCTGCTTTATTCGAGATGCCAAGGTACCTTACATAAGCCAGTATCTGTTGGCAACAGCTGCAAAAAATAGCCGTCTGCAGATCCAATAATCATAAAAAGCAGATTTTAAAATAGATCTAGATGAATATAAAAACCGTTCATTTACGCTAATCTCGAGACGTAAATTATTAATTGCTAAATAATTCAATTTGAAAAGTTATTAATGAGTTTTGATATGTAACAGTAATCATAGGCATTTTTTTTTATAAATTAACGGTTAAGATTGAATTCAGATATTAAGGTAAAACATCACTTAGTCTATTTTAAAAAGACTCATAAAATGCACCGGCAACGAGGGAAATACATGAAAAATCTACATGGTCCCATTTCAACCAAATAGATCACAACTTTGCTATCCTAAAGAAAATTAACTCTGGTACCAGAATATTTGAAAGAACATGCTGGCAGTTACTGTTCAAGTTTTATTTGCAAGCAACAACATACGTCTCTGCCCAAAAAAAAAGCCCGAAATAGGGATACTATTAGCTCTGAACTGGATCACATCGATATAGGTTCAAACTAGAAACCGGCTTGCCTAGTATCGTGGGTATACTGAATCATCCAAACAATGTTGCGATCTGTTTATAAATGCTTCGGCATCATATATCTACGAATATATAGGTTGGAGAACACATGAAGGAACAACACTGTATGATAAAAAAGGTTTCCAAGTAATATGCAACATTGAAAAACAAACACTTAGACATGACCATCCTACGGCATTACATTAAAAAGACATTCTTATATCAAGAGAACCCTGAACCCTTACCTATGTAAAATTTTTAATTTATAATACGTGTTAAATTTGTTGTGGACCTAATAACAAAAATTATTCATCACTACATATTTTATCACCATAAAAATTGCTATAGATATTGAAGCAAAAGAAGTTGACTTTCATTTAGCTATACCGTAGAAGAATAAAAAAATCCCTAAAAGATAAAATAAAATCTACTCAAGAGTGGCATATAGAGGAATGAAAACTCTTTTTTTCAGTGACTGAAAAGAAATTTCAAGTTTTTCCGAAGGCACACAAAGAATTCTCTCTTATCTTTACCCTCATCTTAAAATTTATTTCCGTAGGAAGTCGAACATAAGATCTGAGAGGTGCTACTGATGCTCCGAATAGGCTAATCAAGCAAACAGTCCTCGTGCACACTTCTTGGATACTTATGTAATGCACTCAGTAGTAGTACATCATAAGAGCAAATGGCTAATATAACAGTCCCAAGTGAACTATGTTATGTAGAATGCATGTCACCAGAATATGCATGAATGAAAACATCACAACAAATAACCAATAAATCAAATTTATAACTGGCAATCTTGCAGACAATTAGGTTGGTGAAACATGCATGCTCTCTGGCTCACTGAGCCACAAATAATGTCTTCCACCGTGTCAGCTCAGCTGACATAATATGTAAGTATACATGTAAAATGAATGTGACACACAAAAACTAGTTAATGATGGATAAGTATACCCAGCAATCAGAACGAATCATTATGCGGTTGCATCCACTAGAAAATTCGGAAGTAAATATAAACAAAATTAATTTTACAGGTTTCAGGTTTGCGAGTGTAACACAAGATTTCCAGTGGTTAAGTCGGTCTGGCTAATCAACATTAAAAGTGTGCAAGCTGACATGGCATGGTGACAAGCAAATAACGTTAAATCTTGACATTGTCATTTGCATTTTTCATACAACAAATATACCCATATAAGAACTACTTAGCATGTTCATCAATTTTATACTAAAATATTATTTCTTATAGCACTTGAATTGTACTGTTCAATCTTAAATTTTTTACTAGTTACATATCAATCAGGACCTGGCCCCAATAAGTAAATCAGGCTTTCAATGCCAGCTCTGAAACCATTCTTTTTCCCTAAAAAGAATCCAACAAGGTGCCAATCATTATATTCCAGCTATAAAGGATTAGCAGCCCTGCTTTCGTAACCATTGCAACACATTAATACTGAATAAAAAACAGTGATTTGCTTGTTTCACTAACTCCTATGGAAATGGAGTTATTTCCCTCAGTATATTTGAAACCATGCTAGAATTCACAAGGAGCAGAAAGCGAGAGTTGATACTTGCTACGGTATTCCAGTAATCAATCAGTATTGAAAAATGAAACACAAGCCAATACAGCCAAGATACCATAGATGTGCAAGAGCGCCAAGTGAACCTCTCATAAAAAAAAAAGATCAAGATTAACTTCATAAAAGGAAAAGAAGGAAAATACAATAGAAAACAAATTACTCACCTCATGTGTGCCGAACTTTGCCGCAGAGTTCAAAATGACCTCAGGCACTGTACACTATTAGATATATACTGAATATGTTACAAAAATAACACTCCACTGGCAGTTGGATCATCCAAAATGCCAGATGCGAAACAGGCACATAAGGAACAAATGTGAGCTTGAATTTAATTGATTGATCATGTTTAAAACTTGTAATGGACCTTATACAGGAATAATGCCCGCTAAAAGGAGCGAAGCAACAAACATGAGAAAATATCACATAAACAGAAAAAACAGCCATAAAGCTGAAATTACTGATTATGATTCTACAAACAATGTAAATATTTACAAGCAAAAACAGGAAAAAGGTGAAGTTAATCAGCATTCCCCTCCATAATCCTAGCATATCTTTGCCTAGGACACATGGACAGAAGTAGAACACAAGCCTGCTGTCAAGAGTGTCCAGCATCAAGTTGTTGAAATTGAATTCCATCACAGATTCACAGTATCTCTCTACCAATCCAATAATACCAGAAAAAGATATTTATTATCCTTCTTACTTCTGTACGAGGCAAATTCAGATAGCTACCTCTCAAAGCTCCTGCCGAATCTCCGAGGACTTGCCCTTCTTTGGAGTTCTGGTGATCTGGGAGCAGAAATACGAGTTTGAAACTTGTCTCCAGTATTATTTCTGAACTGCTTTACAGCACCATCTCGGTCATATGGCTTGACAGAATGACTTTGATATCTATTTGTGTATTCCCTTCGGTCATCACCATTCCCATCATGCTTTTTTCCCCTATCATAACCATAAGGAAGTCTTCCCTGTGTTGGGCGGTAGAGTTCTCCAGTCCTTGATCGACTTTGAGAATCCATTACGTCAAATCTGTGATTCCGTGAGGTGATTCTCAGAGGACTTCTTCTTGAATATCTTTTAGTATGATCAGATAGATCGACTGCCGAGCTATTCCTTCCATCAACCCATGTCGAAGGATGAGAGTAATCTTGATTTCTAGGTGGAGGGCTGTAACGCACAGCTCGATCATCATATCCAGGCTGTCTCTGGGGTGAAGTCATCCTACCCATTCTGATCTTGGCCACACGATTAGGTGATCTACTAGGCCTACGTAAAGTTGAGCCTCCATTTGCTATAATCTTCCTCCTGTTTGAAGGCGATGCCCAATCGTGTGGAGATCGAGACCTTGACCCAGAAGGTGATCTGCTGTGAGGGCGTGAAAGGTTTAGTGATGCTCTACCTGCCGGGACACCTCGTTGTCTACTGGGTAATAAGCAACGAACTGAACTCAAATTTCCATTAGAAGTATGATCTTTCTCCATGTCAGGACCATATCGACCAGACCGGTTACTAGTCACACCAAAGTGATGCTCTGGAGATGCTTCTCTAGCATGTGCAGGACCTCTGGAGAGCCCGTATGTCCCATTCCTCTCAATTGGAGAACCCCGCCCAGCTAAAGGGCGATACGAGCTACTTAATGTGTTTCTCATCCGTCTTGACATCTGAACAGCACTCGCATCATCAACAACTTTTACTAAAGTGCCATCACGTGCAACGACAAAGCCATTGCTCTCCATTTTTGCAACAGCAGCTTCTGCAGCATTCCTAGGACCAGCAGGACCATAATTATAACACTCAGGTGATTTATGCCGAGAAGAACGAGGATGTTTTGAATTTTCCACCCACTGGTCCCCCTGGCTTCCCGCTTGAATATGATGTAACCCATCATAGCCACTAGTTGACCTACGAGAGTCAATTGCCATTTCAGCTTTTGTGCCTGAGGAATAGCCATCAGCAGACCTGCATAAAAAAGGTAGCATGTTTCGAGTCAATGGTATGTTATCATCAATAATCGATAAGATGACTAAACAAAAGTAACTAAAATTTACCTGCTCAGTTCATTACTGTGGGATATCTCGAATGGCCGTGGCCGCTCAATTCGTTGTACATCTCTATTCGGTTGTCCCACCTTTCTTAGTGAATCATCACCTCCTGTTCCATCTATTGAGCTCGATATACGTAGGTTAGAAGAATCAGCTCGGTCTTTCGAACCACGCAGAGACTGCATCTGATCTTCAGGAAACATATCCCAACCTGTGTTCTTTGTTCTGATACTTGGAAGATTATCTCCCAGATCATCATTGCAACATTCAATATCGTTAACTGTTGCAGCGGATCCAACAGTTACATGGCCTTGATTTATATCATGCATCTGAGTTTCTCCTGGCACCCTCGAGTAAATATCCTGAGCCTTCCCACTAGAAACAGATCCACTATCTAAGCAATTTGTTGACCATGAGCGCTTAGAAAAGGCAGGAGCAACAATGTCATCTTTCTTTCTAGTCTCTGTTCTGTTGTAACCATCAATATGAATTCCCACATTCTTTGAAGCAGAGTCAATAGGAAGAGGAGGCATGTCGTGGGCTATTACTTCATTCTTGTAATCTGATGTCTGATAGTGCCAGTTGCCACATTGGCCTCCATACGCGTCATCTGTCCAATCACCAGATTCTCTAACTTCCCCATCTTCATATTGAGAATCATCCTCTTCGGTGTCCAATTTTCCAATTCTAGCCACACTTTTGCTGTAATGAGATGCGCTGGTTTCATAGCGGTGCTCAAAGCAAATATCTGATGCAACTTTCCCGAGCTCATTTTCATGTGTGTTCTGGTAGCTAGTGGTTGCAGCTTGTGACTCCATAATATTTTCTGCATCAGTAACAGCTGGTTTGTTGCATTCTGAACTGAGAGCAGGAGCCTGAACTGCACCTGAAATGTAATATGTTTCAGCACTGCTACTACTGGCACAAGTAATTAAGCAATCCCTAGAATTCATAACTGCATCAGCACCATCCACTTCATGCACTCGGGCCATATCACAAACAGAAGATCCCGGATTGTCCTCTGGATGAGTGAGGCTTTCTGTACGTGCAGAGCTCTTGGGGATACACAATACATCAGCGCCATGTTCACCCTTCCTGCCAGCTAACTGATGCACTTTACTGGTTCCTGAATCATCCAAAAGATCCTGGTTCTTCAATTCAGATATGCTTTGTTCCGAAGCTTCTTCAAGTTTATTATCACTCCAGTCAACATCCATAATTCTTTTATGGAATGCAGTTACAGCTGGAAAGTTTGTGCTTTCCTCAGAAACTAATCTGTTTGCCAAAGGCTTCCCTGTGGAGTCTAGTTCACATGTTTGGATTGAGTTGACTCCAACATGATCATTCACAGAAGACATATGAGACAAACCTTTGCAACCAACAGGTATAGGATGAGAACCATCGTTTTTCTCCACGTTTGAAGTTGTCGCTAAATGCTCGCTGATAAGAGAGCACTCTGGATTAGACCCTACGTGTGATTCCACAGCAGAAGCAAACAAGCTGTTCTGTTGGTCAGGCAACTCCAGTGTTTCTGCAGAGGCATCTTTCCCTACAGATTCAGCTTTCAATATCTCAAAGTTCTGGAGAGACTGATCCTGCAAAGGGTGAGATAAAGTATCAGCGGGAGGGTCACCTTCATCCACTGACATTACATCTTTTGGTGCGTCCACAATGTGACTTTGGTCAACCAAAAGACCAGGTGCATCACCAGCATCTGTTGAGTCAAGAACATGAGGCAACTGTGGTTCATTCATGTCACATTCACCGTCATTACTATCGCCTACAAGCACAGCTGTAGGACCACCACGATCATCATCACCACAATCAGTGTCCCATGCCTCCATTGCAACATTAAGATCCCAATGCAGCCTAGAATCACGAGTCACCTTGGAATGCTTGCTCTTCGCAGCTGCATTTTGCGAGCAGTCTATAGATTTATCTGAATTACTCGCGTCGTAAAGCACTGCAACACTTGAAGACTTAGAATCAGAAGAAATCTTTGTTTTGTCTGCACTGCTCAAAGCAGAATGGAATGACCAATTATCCTTAGGAGCAGATGCAGATTCATCAAGATTTGTACCAGTTAGTGTGGTAGCAAATAAGGGCTTCATATCTGAAGCAGAATTGGATGGCTCAAAAGGCCTATCATAGGTGCAATGTGAAGCCTCCAGAAGATTTAACTTATCCTCCTTCATGCCATGTAGAAGACCCAATTCAGTGCTACTCATAGTATTTTCCAGCTTTGTTTCTTCGAAAGGACGAGACGACTCAGTGTCACCCATAGTATTTTCCAGCTTCCTTTCTTCGAGAGGATGAGACGATTCGGTGCCACCCGTAGTATTTTCCAGCTTCCTTTCTTCGAGAGGATGAGACTCATTGCTACCAATAGTATTTTCCAGCTTCATTTCTTCAAGAGGATGAGCCAACTTTAAGCATGGCCCATTCAAAATCTCACCACCAATCTCACTATCACAAGCAGCAGCAGCTAGTATCGATATACCAGAAAAATCACCAGCATCATAAAAACCATTTTGTTCCTCGCGGCACTTATCATATGATGGAACGCCCCAAGAACAGCTTCTAGATATTTTTTCATATGGATCCACCAGTAATGGAGTGGGTGGAGGTGATGGAGAACAATCCACATGAAATCTTCTCTTCTTTATAGGAATATTTCCCATGGGATCGCTAAAGCGTCCACCAAGAATAGATACCCCAAGCTGTAAGAATAGATAAAATCATTCAGAAACATGGCATTAGTGAATGTATTTACTGTTATTTCATCATATTTCAACAGAGAAAAGTAAGAACCTTTTCAGAATCAGACGATTCTGGAGCATCTTCTTGTGACATCCCTCGGTTCATCGCATTGCCAAATGCATAGAAAGATCTTAGGTCATCCTTTATTCTGTCCTCTCCAAAGAATGAGGTCCTTGCCCTCCTTCTGGCTCTTTGCCTTTTGTATACATTCTTCCATCTGACCTCAAGATCTAGTGGTCTTGGGAGCTCCAAACCCATGCTGTTAAGCTTGTTGTTACAGGATGGCCCACCTTTGCCTGATGTTGATTCACCACTACAGCCTTTGCAGGTCATCGAAATGCATGTAAGTGATGATGATGACGACCGTCCAGTGCAACTGCAAAATTTATTCTGCAACGAGATCAAGCTGACTATAAGATCCGCAATAGCACAAAGGTGAATACAAAGGAGAAATACCAGATGTTAGCAAACTAAACAAGAAAAAAGGCTATTAACTAGGAAGATAGATTATCACGACAGAGATCAACATGTTGGTGTAATTATGTGCGTACCATCAAATCAGATCGTCTTCCTGTCACTGCAACAGAAACAGGAACCTGATTCCTATCAATCGCACCCTTGGATCCAATTGATCCTTCTGGAAAAACAAAAACAACAACAACAGAAGGTCGCTATTGAGCACCATCAGGCCAAAGCTTACTGTAGTGTTCGAAGAGTAATAGCATCACAGTCCACATATCATGAACATAAGCAATAGTAAGAAAAACTAAATAATGCTCCGCAGCCATGCCACCGCCCCAGGTCACCCATCCTCAACCAGACAGCCCCTATTGGAATCCTCCTTGGTTCAAATTAGTAATCAGCGTCAACTTCCACTTCCAGACGAGTGCTACAAACCATGAGTGCTACAAACCACTAGAACAAGAAATCTTATCTTGCAGCGAACATTGAAAACCAGAAGCTAAACCAAGATCCGCCTGCCTGAATTGAATCCAAAAGCGACAAAATAACACAGCAGCTCCTCCATTAGTCAAGTCGGCTGCCCTCTGTCGTCAGCCATCGTCCTACAACCCTACTCCTCTTCTTCGATAACAGTATATCTCCAGTAACCCAGCTAGATCTGGATTCGGGACCAATTTCCGATGGACGCATCTTTCCCGCAGAGAAGTTGAATCGATGAAGATCAGCCCGTAGGTTGACCTGAGAAAAGAAGCAGTCCAAATCCCTCAGATAAACCAGATCTAACTTCCAACAGGCGACAACACGTCCTTCATCCAGACGACACGAAGAAACGACAGGAACACTGAGGGGGTCTCCATGGCGGCGGCCGCCAAACACAGACAACAGATAATCAGGAGGCGGCGAAGAAGGCGGTGACCCGAAGAAGCAGCTGCCGCGGAGATTACTTGGATTTCTAAGATCTAGGTTTACAAATACCTTTTGCTCCAGCCTTCCTCATCAAACCCAGCGCCGCCGCCGCCGCAAGTCCGCCTCTCCCTCGCTCTCTCCTCTCCTTACTCCTCCGCTTCCGTGCCCTGGGATCAGCTGGAATCTGGACCCTTCCGCTCCATCGTTTCCCTTCCCTCGCTGGATTCCTTGCGTCCAAGAAATTCCTCCGGCTCCTCTTTTCCGCTTTTTGACCGCTGACCGCGCCGGGCAGGGCCGATCGATCGGCGACGCGTCCACCCTTCTGCAGCTCCCGCTTAAGAATCTGGCGCCGTCGTCGCAGCCACCTAGCCGTCGCCGCCGGTCACGATTTTTTTTCTCCTTGGGTTGGAGCCTTTCCTTGTTCTACTTCGCCACCAGCGGGTTGGGGGGCGGAAGACCAAGACAACATTTTTTTTCTCTCTCTATTTTACGAGGGCGCCGTATTTATTTGGTGGGCATGGACGAGAATCTGGACTTGCTTCGGATAGACGGGATTGCCCCTGGTCAGAATAGGGATTACTCTTACTTCTAGATGGATGAACGCCAGCCGTCGGATCAAAGGCTAACGCATCCGATTAATTGACGCGGTGATTCGTTTTTTACTTTTCTTTAATTCAAAACGTTATTATTCCGGTTGCAAAACTGAGGCCTGTTAATCTCTGTCTATACCCCTAACATAGTTAGTTTTTTCCTACAACCCGAAAAGATAAAATAAACTTCAACCACACAAACTTATCCTCTTTTTATATCTAATATATGAGATAACTTACTCATATGCCTTATTCAAATCTCCCTTTTAATATCTACTCTTTAAATCCCTTTTAATGTCTACTCTTTAAAAAACACAGTTTTTTTTACTTATACACAGTAAACATGCATACAAAGTTATCTCTTTTCACAATACAAATCTAACGGATAAACTCTTTCGATATTTCTAAGTTATAGACTCATATAAACTATTATTAATTAATAAAATACAACTGTTTGAAATAAATATATAAAATAAAAAAGTTATTGAAAATAAAACAAATTTGATGAGGTCACCTATTTTCACTCCTAACGACAAGGGAGATTTTGTTAGCCTACGTCTAATGACTCTTCCAAACTCCCATCGCGTGGACGCGCTTCTCGTGCGCCTCTCTAAAAACTGCTGTCATGCGTATATTCTTCTTCCTTGTCGAGTCCTTTCCATCCGTTTCATCCATCCCATATCCCAAATTTCAGGCACCTGCCAGCAGGGTTAACAAAATCACGAACGATCGAGTCCGGTCTAGGTCCATCAGACGACTAATTTTTGTTTTAAAAAATTTTAAAATTTGAAAAAAATAAAAAAATTTGGAATTTTAAAAATCGGTAGATAAACTAGTAAAATTAAATCAGTAAGTTTCAAACTTTGAAACCTGAAAACTAGTATAATCGAAGAAACTGATGGATAAAACAAAGAAACCAACCTATTTTTGATCAAATTTCGTTCAAATTTTGATTTTTAATTTGTAACGGTTTTTGACCGATTTTTACGATTTTTGTCAAATTGGTTCTGACGGATTTTAATGGTTCAAACAAAATAAAAAAAAACCTTGCCTACCGGCCGTTACGTCTGCACTGTCTCTCTCTTGGGTGTTAGGAAGTGATCTGACTATAAAGTAGTGGTATCACACTGAAGTGGTTACTATTTCCCACCGATATCTATCCTATCCGGTATGGTTCGCCGCGTCGCGCCATTGCCTGCTATGATATACGTTGATACATACGCAGAATAGAAATATATTTATAATTAAATTTTTTTATAATTATTAAAATATTAAAATAATAAGTGTAAAAATAATATACTTATATTTGTTTAAAAAATTTTAAAGAGCCTTAAATTTTAGATATGTGCATATAAACTTTGAATAATTAGTTTGTATTTAACTTTTTTATGATGAAGAATGAAAAGCTTCTGGTTTTAATGTTAATATATTTTTTTATGTTATATTTTATTTTAAACCGCAGGTTCGTATGGGCATCGGGACTATATCTGGTAACATATGGGATAATTTTCTCATACGCCTTACTCAAATCTCAGGGACGAGAGCATTCGAATCTCGTACATCGAGCTCACGCGTGAATCCCACCTCCCCTTCAATGTTCCAATATATGGTCTTCTCAAACTATAGCGGGTCAGTTGGGTCGGACCAAATGGGTCTGTTTGAAGCTCGGCGATTTTGACTCGACCCGAGCACGGCTAAGCAGTCTAGATCGGCTCAAAGCACGACATAAGTCGCGCTTGGGTCTGGCCGCAGGTCTATTGGGCCAGTTCAAGCATGACTCGATCAGGCTCGTTACTACGACTGTTTAACTGGGTCGGCTAGACTCATCTCGCCTCGTCAATTTATTATTTTATTGAAATTTAATATTAAATTATATTTAATTTTCTCTATGTATGTTTAAAATATAATTTTTTATATTATATAATTAATTTTATTAATTTTTAAATAAAAATAAATTTTTTTTTCGTGCTTCAAATCGAGCCGACCCAGCATGGCCCGATCTGTGTAAAATCACCTAGGCTATACTTGAGCCTGGGCAGCCGACCGATGGGCCGACACAGCCCGACCCGATCAACCGACGAGCTGTGTCGACCGACTCCGAGGTGTTTGGAGCCCGGTCCTGGCCCATTGACCAGCTATATTCCAAGCCATCCCCACCGATGTCAAAAATAAAAAGTAAAAACATCCCTGCTACCACCCCTTCCCTCGTGGCCGGCCCATGGTAGCTCATCACTGTGTGCCTCTACCGAAAAGATCCCTCCACGATCTCTGTACGCACACGCCGATAGGTCATGTTCTACACAATGAAGACTCTGGCTAGCAGAAAGCCCGTCCGGCGGTAAGGTTTACAAAACTGTTTAAAAAATCAGTTTTTATAGCGGACGACCGGTTTCTATTTTAAAATTTTAAAAAAATTTAAAAATTTAAAAAAATTCGGAATATCAAAAACCAGTAAAACCGGTCGATAAACCAGTAAAATCGATCGGCTAACCGGTGAAACCGGTGAGTTTTAAATTTTGAAATCTGAAACCGTAAAAACCGAAGAAACCGATCGACTAACCAAAAACCAGCCGATTTACTATAGCAGCAATTCGTTCAAATTTAAATTTTCGATTTAAGACGGTTTTTGACCGATTTTTTTAATTTTTACAGTTTTTATCAAACTGGTCCGACCGGTTTTAGCCCATTTTAAATGAAATCATAATCCCTGGCGGCGCTTGCTCTTGTAGCTGTTGTTGGAGAAAGGAAGAAGCAGCAGCGCTTAATGAGAGAGAGAGAGTTGGGGCGCTTGGCTGCGTGTGTGCGTGAGGTCTTCTGGTAGTTTAGATGTTTGGTGGGCTGCTGGGCTAGTTGTGTGGGCTGGACCTCCTTTGGTTCAACTTCTTTTTTTTTTTCTTTTTCTTTCTTTCCCTATGCTACTGTACTCACCTCGTCTTATCGCCGGCTAAGCATCGCTAGACGGTTGAAAGGGGTGACTTACGCATCTCGTCTCACCCTCTTAAAAACATATTGTAGAAAGCATATGTTGGAGATGTTCTTACCATCTCAATATCCTCACCGTATATGTAATATTAGATACCGATAGGCATATCCAACTTTAACATTTAAATGGACACTCTGAATTTGTCTCAGTATCCTCACCGCCTATGCAACTGTACTAGTTTCGTAACTTCGAATGGACGGCCTGCCTGCTCCCGAGCTGGATTGAACGGTCTTGGCGTTGTGGCTGGTTACAGGGTTGGTAGCCAGGTCGTCACATGTTCCGGTTGGGTTAAAACAGATTTTCGCACACCATCCTATGATGAGGATCACATAGAAACCGTTGGATCGAATAGATGAATAGACGAACAGTTCAGATTGATCATCTACTTTTTTATTAAGGGGGCTTATTTATCATAGACTCAAACTCACACCATCCTAGTTTTTCTCCTTGTTGGGGCATCTTGGCTTCAGTCAAACTCACACCATCCTAGTTTTTCTCCTTGTTGGGCCATCTTGGCTTCAGTGAGGTCCCGGCCCGTCTTTTCTTGCCATCGCTGACGGGCTGCCTCCTCTAGTGAGCACGGAAGTACCGTGGCTCATGTACCCCCGGTTTTAGGGCCCCGACAAATCATGAGCGCAACATTATCATACAATAACGACTGTCTTGCAATTTCTAGATATTTTCATACTCTGCAAAAAGACTAGCACGCCACCCAAACGAGTAATTGCAAAGGCCGACTCATCAAACGTACTCCTATAACACAAGCTCAGCAAAACAATATTGCCAAATTTGTAATCCGACCACTTAACGATCAAATGAGCAAGCCAACGACATCAACTGATCGCAACAGCAAAATCAAACGACACCTTAATATTGGCCCAATGAAAACAATAGAGCGGCCACAGACATGCTTGTCAAATCCGGGAGAACAATACCAGTCCACATGGACCTAGAGCAATGCAAAGAAACGGCGACCGATTTGACCACTACCGCCTGCTAGAAGAAAAGGGGTGAGCAAGGAGAGGAAGCAGCTACTATAGCGGCACAGTAGCACGGTTTCAATGGCCAAGCATAGGGGCATCTAAAACAGTGGCTCTGAAACCATGCAGAGAATCCAAGGAGGATTACTGTCCCTCGCCAGCGTCGCCTTTTGGTGCCTCTTTACCTTCCTCAGTTCCCTCCTCCTGCACCAATGATTTACAAGTTAGATTTTAGCACCTAATAGCTGACGACAACACCAATGGGACAGGCAACAAACAATTATGACTAGTGGTGGAAGTTAGATAGCGAGAAAATACCGTGAGGTCAGATGTCCAGAGGGTCAAGTTGTCCCTCAGGAGCTGCATAATCAAAGTGCTGTCTTTGTAGGACTCCTCTCCAAGGGTGTCCAACTCAGAGATCGCTTCATCAAAAGCCTGCACACAAGAGTTGGTTCAGCAACAAAATTTACATGGTGCGACAAAAAAAAAAAAAGAGTTCAACTGAACACAATACGCAACTATAACAGGTCAATCAATATATAAACAGTACAACACATAGAAACTTCAATGTAAAACAGTTACAAGATTCTGGAAATTGGCATTGTTGCCACCTAATATAAATTGTACTTCAAGCTAGCTAGCAGTACAAAATGAGTACGACAGACAACAAAGACTCTGGCTAGGAGGTTTTACTGTTGCCTTGGGCTATGCACATCAAATGATGCCAAATGATCATATTATTTAAGTGAAAACAATGTTTCGCAAACACGGATTCTATGCAATAATACAATATCTCAGAAGAAAAAGATGTCTAACATCCAAACTAAAGAAGGAAATTACAATACACTGGCATATTGTTACTCTGAACTCAGAAAACTAATTTGTAATATCACCATCCAAACTGCAAACAAAAAAATAGAACACAGCCCTATTTAATCAGTAAACTTTTGTGTAATGCCACAAACTCAAGAGTCAAAGCAGTATATGATACTAGCAATCGATATTAGTAATCTAGTTATTCTGACCATGCATGAGAATCATTTATCAATGTATTGCCTTGTTTGAAAAGGCCCATATAGGTGTGCAAATTAAGCTTTTCTCACAAGCAACTGAAACACATCACTTCAAACATCTGTTTACAGGTAAAACCTACAAGTATTTGAAAAATAAATGTGATACAAACCTGCTTTGCAAGGTTGCAGGCTTTGTCTGGAGAGTTCAGAATCTCATAATAGAACACAGAGAAGTTAAGTGCAAGTCCAAGCCTTATGGGATGGGTAGGTGCCAGTTCAGCCAGCGCGATATCCTACACAAAAAATGAAGGGCAGACTTATATCAAAAACATCAAATCCAGCACACAGAAAAACAATGTTCTTCCAGAAAAAATGAAAATGGTATCCACTGATAACGAATGATAATGTAGGTTGTGCCACTGAGAACATGAACAAACCTGAGCTTCTTTGTAAGCCACCATTGTGCTCTCTGCAGACTCCTTCCTCTCAGCACCAGTCTTAAACTCAGCAAGGTACCTTTCAATAGAAAACAAACACATAAGATTAGTTATTACAGATAATATTGACTTGAAGTACACAAGTAAACAAACTGTTCATTTCCTAACCTGTGGTAATCACCCTTCATCTTGAGGTAGAACACCTTCGACTCTGCAGCTGTGGAGGAAGGCACAAGGTGCGAGTCAAGCAGCTTCAGGATTCCATCGCAAATATTGGTCAGCTCAGATTCGATCTTGCCACGGTATTCCTTGATCAGATTAACATGCTCCTCGTTCTTACGGGATTCCTCTTTCTGCTCAATGGAGGAAACAATGCGCCATGAGGCACGGCGGGCCCCAATCACATTCTTGTAGGCAACAGACAGAAGGTTACGCTCCTCAACGGTGAGCTCTTCAACATCTACGGTCTTAGCAACCTTCTCCATGTACTCCACCATCTCCTCATACCGCTCTGCCTGCTCGGCCAGCTTGGCCATGTAAACATTCTCCTCCCGTGACATGTTGATCGAAGAATAAACTTACTGGAACAGTAAAATAGGCACTGATAAGCAATTGCAAAAAGGACTAGAAAGCCATAAACTAGCATGTAAAGGAATACGATAGGATAAAAAAAACTGAGATATACACAGTACATTTATGCTTCGTAGGCTGCACAAATTTTGTGAGTAAACATTAACTAACTAACTAACTCGCACCAACCCCACAGGTCTATAGCTATCTTGCACCAACCCCACAGGACTCCAGTGAAATTGTACTCAGCTAAAATCGCATTGTAATTTGACATAAACAAACAGGACCACATAAATTGGTTAATACAATTTCTTGATTTGCTGTGGGTTATTATTGCTATCAACATGAATTAAGTGAATAATCCAACACTACGATATTATAACAACAGGAGTAACACACAGGTTGCCATGCTCTTAACATAAATACATCATCACGAGTACTGGTAAACATAACGGCAGGTCACCTCATAGTAACACAAGCAGTCACAGCATGAACAAACAGATCAGGAGATATAGGCCCCCTACCACCGCGCTACATTCCACTAACCGCACGGTGCGCTTGCATCGGAACCAGATCTCCGGCATAAGCATGACCAAATCAACCGGATCAACGGAGCCCAGCTGCCCACAAAATCGCGAATCGAACACGTAACGTCTCCCAGGCGCCAACCACTAGGAGAGCGACTAATACAAATAGGGTCAGTCGGCGAGCCAAAAAGAAAATCCCTGATGCCACGCTCGAATAATGCTTGCCGGATCGAGCGGATCCATGCTCTCAACCTCAGATCTCGTCGAACGAAACCATACCAGACCACCAAACAACATCACAGACCAACAGATCTAGCCGCGCCCCTAAAATTCCTCGAAAAAAAAAATCAAAAAATGGGGAACAAATCGCACCTCTCGTGATAGTGCGAACGCGGTCGGATCAAACAGCAGGAGAACGTAAAGGAGCCTCCTAAAAAAATAGGGAACCCTAACCTTTCGGGGGCGGGGTGCTCGGGCGCTGCGGGGGTCTCCTGGTTGTGTGTTTGCGGGTGCGGGTGCGGAACACGCGTGAGGGCTCGGGCGCTACATATAGCTGCAGCGCCTGCACGCCATCTTGAGGCTGGGGTCAACGAGGCCAGTGAGGCAGCGCCGCGTGCATGTGGAGGGCCCACCCGCAGTGAGACAGACGACAGGGTACGAAATAGCAGCATGACATGCGGGGACGGGGTTCAGTGTGGGCCTCGGTGCGCGGGCGGTGGGAATATTCCCTGGCCCTGTCCCGGACGCAAGTTTTTGAATCTTTGGAATGAATTCCGGAGGTCTCCCAAAATTGATCAAAATCCTCCAAGCGGCGTTGAAAATCCAAAGTTTCGTCCTCGGAATATAAGTTTACTGTATTGAGCTAAAACTCTGAAGAGAAACTTTCTCTGTTTCAAAATAAGTTTCATTCTATATTTTAGACATGATGTTTCGTTTTATTAAAAAATGTAAAAATGTTATTCATTTTTATTGTGAAATGATTTATTATTTTTTAATACTTTTAAATGTGGATTACTAAAAATTAAAAATATCACTTATTTTAAATAGAAAGAGTATTTACAAAACTTTGATCATATTTGTTTCTACTAGGATTTTGAGATTCTGCTTTTAGTAAGTACTAAGTGTAAACAAACAAATCAAATTACACTAGTTACAGCACTAAAATCAGAATCTCATAAGCGTTCTCACTCAACGTTTATCAGATTTTAGCTCACACATAACACAATATATATTCCATAATCTTATAATTTATTTGTTTGTTTCAATTTTTATACCATACATTTTTCCAATCTAACTTTCACAGTGTGGAAACAAATAGGAACTTGGCTCAGTGGATTCTCGAAATGCTTTTGCTCTTGGTTTTATAAGAAAAACTGTTGAGTTGTTCCAGCTGATCAGTGCGATCATCCGATTAGCGCCTGATTCTATGGCTGCAAAAGGTTGTTCCAGCTACGCATCCTTTTCATTCGTTCTAAATATGAAGAGGAAAAGGTCAGGGATCCTGCACTCCTGCACTTGTACATAGCCAATTTTCTTCCCCTTTTCAAAAGATACTGCTTCTCCTATTGTATTCAGTCAGAAAATTAACCACATGTCTGAACTAAAAAAATCTTAGGTACCGTTTTGTTACCTAATCAAAGAGATAGTAGAATCCCATTAGTTACACTACCAGCAATTTTGTTACAATCCTCTAAAAATTTGTTTGTTTAGATATCCATAGTATTTTTTTTTAATTTAATCTTCACACTATTTCAGTTATTCAAACGGGCTCTTAGTCACGGCTAAGATTGATTTACCAGTAAACCATCTCAACAGCAAGGCAAAACATCTTAAACAGGGGACAAATTCGGGCGCTTTGGAGGTTCCAGCACCAACATGCGGACACCTCCGCTAAAAACACGAAGGCGATTAAAAAATATGTCGCCGTAGCACGTGTTTTTGTCAACGAAACAGGTTGCCGAGCCTGACCAGCTCCCCAGCCCCTCGCCGAGGTCGCTATCAAAAGCACGAGGAAAACGGTACCGCCCCGTCCAGATAAAGACCACCCACAGCGGTGACCAATTCATCGGTGCTTGAATGGATTTTTAGCTTCGTTCTACCCATTGTGACCGTCCGTGCTCCAACCAAAAAGGCAAGCATCCATGAATCTTCATTCACCTCACCTGGTGCTTCAAACTTTTGTTTCCCTTCAATGTTTTTAGCACCTATATACATTGTGAAGAAAAAGGCTCGGATTTGATGTTTGAAGCACCTCAGAGGCTCTAAGCCCGGTCTGTTTCCACGCGTATCGGTCTCGGATCAGACCGGAAAGGAGATGGCATCGCGATGCGCCGAAAAGATCGGGAAAGCCGCGGGGAGTAGGATACATGCGGATCCAGATGCGCCACGTCTTTTGATTGGTACCGTACGGCGCGGATCTCGGATGCACCGCATGGCACCCGTGTCGTAATTACACCATTGATTGATGGATTTGGACGACGATTTGTGCACGGAACTGCCAGGCGCATACTGGTTGGGGGCGCCAGCCAGCCAGCCAGCAACTCCATGACATGGAAATCAAACAGGTGGCATGGAGCAAAATGATTAAACAAATCATTTAATTAAAAAAAAGAAAAAAAATCCATTTTACTCCCCGAACATCCACTTTATCGGTTTAACTTTAAACAAAAATTTTAGTTCAATTTACTCCCTCGAACAATTGAAATTAGTGTATCTTATGCAATTTTTTTTTTCTCTTTGTACAATTTGAATTTGAAACTCAATTTTTGTCGTGTGGCAGAATATGTTATTCTTTATATTAAAAAATCAAATTATATTTTTCAAGATAACATTCATAATTAAATAGTATCTAATATTATACTAACAACTTGTATATATAAAAAAACATAAAAGTGTCAAAAAAGTTATAATATATTTTCTTAACATCGAGTGTATTATCATTTATCATTTTCAAAATTTGAACTTAATTCAAATTATAAAAAGAGAAAAAAAAAGAGAAATTGCATAAAGGAGTAAATTGCACCAATATTTTGTTTAGAGAGTTAAATAGACAAAGTGAATTGTTTGGAGGAATAAAATAGACTTTTTCCTTAGAAAAATGACTGACATATCGTACGTATGTTTGATCAAGTGAAACGAAGTCCAGCTTTTGCTTCTACTAGTAATATTGTTACGCGTAGGTTCTGCACGCTGACTTCTGAACGGGGAACCACAACAGCGTAGTATGTTGAGAATCAAAAGAATTTTATTTAGCAGGCCAGAGTTACAGACCAGGATACAGCTATTCATCATCACCACGAGTAATCATGTTCTTTAGAACGTCGACCTTGCTGGCCAATTCTTTTCGATTCTCCTGCCACAAAAATATGCAGCAGCTCCCCAGGAAACAAAATACTTTTTCATAAGGCGTACAATTGTTAGAAGCAACAGGTGGACACAGATAAAAGTACACTATATTTAGCTTTGACAACTCTGGCAATGCTAACAGACACGACAGCTGCTTATCGGATAAGTACTAGGCATGACAGGATGGACAACTTGATCCTCTCTTCTTGTTTTAGGCAATCGCCAACTTGATCTGTGCTTGCGCATTAATACTATACCAAGCTGTTCATCACATACAGATCCACCAGCAGCCTTTTAGGTGTGCACAGTTAAGATAAAGGGGCAACTTGAAGTTGGGAAACTCGTGCCGAATACAGGAAAAGCAGCATGACATCCAACCTACTGTATATAAAGGTGTTAAAATAGCTCGGTTTGTAGATCCTTTAACAAATTATTTCAACTTTTAGTTAAATTATTTCAACAAATTATTTTAACTTTTACTAAATTTTAGTTCAAAAAATAAATAAAATTTTAGCATGATCTTAATCCGATCCGACTCGTAATTTTTAATTTATTTTCTTTAACCTGTTTTCACCCCTAACTGTATATGTTTCCAGATTACCTGAAAGGGCATGTAACGGTACACAAACCAATCCGAGCAGCACAGCCCCGTTAGCTCCAGCAAATCGGAGCATAGGATTAGAGAACACATCTACAGGTATATGGGATTAAGGGGGCAAAATTGACGGAACAATCAAATAAGGAATTAAAAATAAATTTTAGTCATATAGGAAAGTTCATATTAAAAAGGGCAAAGAGCGAAGCAGTGATTTTTTAAGGGCCCAATAAGAAATTCAGCTCCCTCATAGCCCCGTTGAGTTACCATTACCTTTTTTTTTTTTCTGTTTTCTTAAAAAAAAACCGCTTAAGCACATATCTCTATTGCAACCTTTTATATACAACTAGGGGTGGTAAAGGGCCATGATCACCATAGACAAATTTATTCAACAAATCATAGCGGATATCCCGAATCCCTCTTGTATTATTAGTTACACTCTTCCCGTTCTTACAGTAAAAGTGATACTACGTGACATTGCATCGCATTATGCTTATTATATCAGCACAAATAAATATACAGATCAGCTCAGATTGGTAGACGCATCAGAAAGCGAAGCCCTGCGTGATTAGTCGTTTGCCTCAGTCCATTCCGCAATGGCCAGAGTGTGCCGCCCACCACAGGTCACCAACTTAGCCCGCCACTGCCCGTCGAAGCTGGTGCAATTCTTCGGTGGCGGCAGGTTGATGGGTACTTCCATGGGGTGGCCCGTCGTCACCTTACGGCCGTAACCAAGACGGCCATGGTCACCCCTCCCGTACTGTCGATACAGAGGGTAGTACCCATTAACTTTAGTAAGAAAACTTAAAAAAAAAACATGATGACAAATCAGCAATACATGCTTAATAAAGCAAGATAGCCTGTTCATATTAAGTGTCAATCTACTTCAATTATATGTATAATTCCAGAAGAAAAACTGTTCATAGATTGACAACTGGCAACCAAACTAAGATGATGCTGTTTCCTCTAGTTTAAAATCCAATATCAGCAACATAAGTTAGGCGTACAACAGCTTTCATCAGTCCTTCCTTCGCCCAAGTACAAAATTCTTCTAAAATGTATTCAGCGAAAGAAGAAGTAAAATGGACAGAGAACTAAAAGATCTTCATTTTTACATCCCAGTTCTGATATCCAAAAACACAATGATAAGGCACATATTGGACAACTGGTGAGAATTCCACTTACAGAGAACATCCGGCCATCGCGAGTTAGCGCAACTGAATGGGTTCCTCCACAAGATACCTACAAAGATATAAAATGAACACCGGCAATCAACTTGGAGATAAAATTGTTTAACCACTTAAGGCTGAAGAAACCGAAGTCATGGTGCGTTACCTGAACAATGTCTTCTCCAGCTAATAGCTGAACCTTTAGGGGCACCATGTGACTACTCTTATCATCTCCGAATCCAAGCCTCCCATGTTCTCCTCTTCCCCAAGCATAAACCTATACAGATCGACAGAGACTCGTTTTAGATGGGATAAATTATGGAGGAGATTCCTAACTTGGCCTTAAAATAATGACCACTTCCCTTCTTGACTCTTTTCGTTTTGAATTTCCTTTTAAGGACCGATTTCGATTTTCGCTTCCTTTCTTGGCCCTTCCGTTAGTTTAGAGCACTAACGGTGTTAAGTATGACATCAAATGACCATTTTACCCCTCATCTAAAATACACCAATATAATTTTCTGTTTGCATGTGTATTAATCTGAGCGTACACTATTTTGAACATAATTCTGTTGCCTATGGAGTTTATGCATTTTAGGTTTAAAAATAGTGTACCCTTAGATTAATACACATGCAAACGAAAATTATATTGATCTATTTTAGATGAGGGGTAAAATGGTCATTTTACGTCATATTTAACACTGCTAGCGCTCTAAACTAACGGAAGGGCCAATAAAGGAAGTGAAAATCGAATTTGGTCCTTAAAAGGAAATTCAAAATGAAAAGGGTCAAGAAAGGAAGTGGTCCTTATTTTAGGGCCAAATAAGGAATTTTCTCGGTCAAACAAAAAAAAAAATGAATGAGAGTTCAAAAATTTTCTTTGGTAATTGCATGATTATTCTTCCAATTTATGCATCCATAGCAGAGGCACCAAAATGAAGATATCCTAAAATTAAATGCTCATTACATAGTTATTGATGCATTCTTCCTAGATGATTATTTTCATGTATTTCTCTGCCCCATCTGTTCCCTAATAAGCATGAATGCACATGCTCACGCTGCAGAGCCTTGATTTTCTGCTCTAGTGATTATTCTCGGAGCCATAATCTGGCGCCCAGCATGCACATACTTCAATGCATGTACTCTATGAAGAAAGCAGCATAACGTACAACATTGTCAGCCTGTCTAAGTCAAATAAATCAAATACCTCTCCTTCTTCAGTTAATGCAGTTGAATGCCAACCTCCAGCAGCAATATCAATCTGTAAATAGATGTCGGAAATAGGAATATGCAACAAGTGAGAAAAGGGGGAAAACATTAAGCAGAGGGAGTGATTATCAATTATCAGCATATAGCAGTGTCATTACCAGGATACAAGGCAACACAAAATTACTGGTGTACCATTGTTATGATAAGACATGAGAAAATAATGTTACTTGTCAACCATATCAAACCCAACTAGTTGCAACATCGAATTGAGTATGACCTGGGAGCTGAAGAACCAGGTTTGGATATATTTTATTTTACTGTCATGGATAGTCTAAAAGCTAGCCTTAAGCTTGCTAGCTAAGTTTGATGCAGAGTCACAAAGCCAACCTTAACCTAAGTTCGGCTGGTAGTGAATTGAGAATACACCACACTAATAACAAAGACATTCAGAAAACATGTAAGAAACTAAATGGACATGTAAGAAACTAAATGAATATGACTCACCAGTTTGAGGTTAGATATCCCTTCAACACGAATTGGTTGTGATCTTGGTTGGGTATCTCCAGTCCCCAGTTGACCGTACTCATTGTTACCCCATGCCCATAAAACTCCATCCACTGTTAGTGCCAAATTATGGAATGCACCCACTGCAATCACCAGCACGTTTTCGAGACCTTGCAGCCGTACTGGTGTAGATATTTGCTTGCTGTAAAACGTGTGGAAATCAATAAACATATGAGGAGAAATATAGCAACAAACAAAAGAAGCTTGGAATTTCAACATAAGGCAGCATACATGTCGCCCGGAGGCCACGGTTGCCCCCATGTCCAAACGTGACCTTCTTGTGTCAAAACCACAGAGTGGGTTCCTCCGGCAGCGATCTACAAATAGTAAAGGAATAAAACCCAGAGGCTAAAAAAAAAATGAAAGCGTTAGTGCAGGATAATCCATTTTTGCATGAGATTCTATAATGACACCAACACAATCAATCCACGTGTGCTTTGCAACCTAACTAGTTATTCAGCAACAAAGCATATTCCCAAGTGACAATGTGATCCACAATTGTTGGATTTCCCACGAGCAATGCAGCAAACCAAAGTGGCTAAAATCTCTAGAACATTCCTCAATGGCGCTACTTGCACGTTACAGAAATCAATTCCACTCACTTGCCGGACTTTAAGCTTGGGCGCACACTGCTGCGGGATGGGAATGTCCCTCCTGAGTGCTCTGGTCCCGTCTTCCTTCCTCTCAGGCTCCTCCCCGCACTGCCCGTACTCGTTTCCCCCTGCACCATCGGCGCACATTGCATCAAACTCAAACCCGACAGATCTCGGTCACGGAGTGCACAATGAAGCGGTTGCCGCTTACCCCAGGCGTAGGCGCGGCCCTTGTCGTCCACCGCGAGGCAATGCCACCCGCCAATCGCTGCCTGGACGATCCTGACGCCGGCGAGGGCGTCGACGGGTCCCGGGCAGCTCTCCGTCTTGGTCTCCGGTGGGTGCCCGAGCGTGCCGCGCTGGTTCCACCCCCACGTGAAGAGCTGCGCGACCGGCAACCCAAGTCAGAACGCTTGCTCAAGGAGCAAGGAAGGAGAGGAAAGAAAAAGCGAGAGGGGGCGAGGGCGCACGCGGCCGTCCTGGCAGATGGCGAGGGAGTTGCGGCTGCCGGCGACGACGGCGGTGACGGCGTAGGGCTCCAGCGCGGCGACGGGGTGGGCCCAGTCCTTCTCCTCGCTGTCTCCCATGCCCAGCTGCCCGTCCTCGCCCGAACCCCTGCACACAGACGACGGGCGAAATGGACACGTCAATCAGCGGCGCGCGATTGCGGCGACATCGCAACAGTAAAACGGCCGCAGGAGAGCGTACCAGGCGAGGACCGCGGTGGCGCGAGGCCGAGGCGCCATGGAGGCGGACCACCGAGCTCGTGGCCGCAAGCGGAGAGCGATGGTACTGGCCGCTGACGGAGGGCGGCGGTTGGGTTTCCGTGCGCCGCGCAGAGCAGGGCAGGGTCCCTTTTGCGGCCGGATTTGGGCTCGCCTGCTGCGGCTGTCTCCAGTCTCCACTCACCAAGGTGCGGTCGATGTTTCTGGGCGCATGTCTGATGTGGCGTGGGTATAAAAGCCGTTTATATGAACTAAATATATCAAAAAACTATTTGATGGATAAAAACCATAAAAATATGATTTGTTTGGCTCAGATAAAAATAATTTATTTAAACAGTATTTTTACTGTAACTACAGTATATAAATTGTAACAAGCTAGATGAAATAAGTCAAACAAACACACTTTAATAGTAGCTGGAGCTCTATAATGTAGCTAGAGCAAATTGTTTTAGTTTAGGCATATAAATTAAAAAAAGAAAAAAATTACCATATTCTAAAAACGAAGAGAAATAAAATAGAGATATATTAGGAAGTGAAAAAATTATATCAAAAAGTGAAAATAACTTATAATATGAGAAAACTTAAGTAGCTCATGATAATTTATAATTTAAGATGGAAGAAGTAGATTATTGCAATAGTAGGGTGCTAATAGTACTGCTCCTTCCATCCAAAACAATTTTACATTTACATTTGGTTTTGGTTTTGGTGTTATTTAACTTTGATAAATAATTTCTATAAATTTGATTAATTTTAAAAATTTAATATATAAAGTCATCATAAAAAATAATTTTATAATATCAAAATCATTGATAAAATAAATTTGACTAAACTTAGATGTAAAATAGTATTGATTTCAATATTCCACGCCATTGCTTTTGGAGCGTTTTTGTTATGTTTGAACTAGTAAAACCGATCGAGATCGGTGTAAAAACTTGTCAAAAACTGTTTCAAATTAAAAAATCAAAATTTGAATGAAATTTTTTCGGTTTATCGAGCGGTTTCACTGGTTTTTCATCCGGTTTTTCTGATTTTATGGGTTTCCCGGTTTCAAAGTTTGAAACCACCGGTTTCACTAGTTTACCCCTTGATTTTACCAGTTTACCCCTTGATTTTTTAAAATTTTGAAAATAAAAACTGGTCGTTCAGTAAAACCGGACCAAACCGGCTTCATCGAAAACCGTGATTGTTAAACAATCGGTTTTGAACAGTTTTGTAGGCCGAAACTCCAAATGCTTGACATGGTTTAGGGCTGTTTGTCTTAACTTTTCATCATTTCTACATGCTCGTTTTTAAAAATAAAAAAATCAAATAAAAATTATGCCAAACAAAAATGATAAAAAAAAACTAAAACAAATAGTCCCTCAGGCTGTAATTTTGCTCGATCCTGCTACCTGTATGTTGTATGATAATTCAAAACTGCATTAGAGCATTGGATGTTTAGCGTTGATCAAGGGTGTAGGGAGCTAAAGCAAATTTAAAAGGGGTGCGGCTGCCTTTTAGATGTACACTTTGTTTTTTAATTGATAAATATCATATATTTTATTATAATTTAAATTATCATTAGAGTTATTTAAATTACAATTTAAAATTTTACATATCTGAACAAACTTTTTTAATAAGATGAATAGTTAAAATTGAAGTCAACGGTGAGTAGATTTTTTTTTTCATAGAGGTGTTCACATTGCACTTCACAGATTCCACACGCGCAAGTCCATTCTGACAGAGCCCGTGTCCGAAGCATCGTCACAGGAAGGAAGAATGACGACGAAGGCTGGGAAAAGGACCATCGCTCGTGCAAGCCAGCAGGCAGCCCCGCAACGTTGCACCAGAAATCTGATTCGAGCGACCTCAGAGGGAGGGAGGGTTTGCCCAGACAAGCCAACGAAGCTAAGGTATCAGTAAGCCCAAATCATCTCGAACCCGACGTTCCCTCGTTCTGGAGTTCAGGACGCAACCAACCTTCTTCACCGAACTGGACGACGTCGCCGCCGACGCTGTGGTTGCTGAAGCTGGGACAGGATGAGCGACAAGGTAAACGATGATGACCATGGGTTATTTGGAGCAGGAGTTGGGTGAGGAGTGCCTGCCTGACCGGTGGCGTTTCTGCATGTGGATGCAGTTCTACTGCATGACCGTCCGGGTGAACATCGACTGCAACGGGTGCTACCAGAGGATCAGGAGAGCGCTGCTCCAGATGCAAGGTCAGGTACAAAAAAAGCCCACCCAGTCAGCAGGCTTCATCAAGTGATCAAAATCACGAGGAATTCCAAATCACAAACAAGTGTGTCTGTTCCCTGACGGCTCTGTGTTTGTATTGTACTTTGTGGCGTGTCTGAAGATCTGGAGAGCCACGCGATCGACCGGAAGCGGCAGCGGGTGAGCGTCCGCGGCGCCTTCGTGCCGCAGGACGTCGCCATCGAGCTCCCGAAGCGGACCAACCGCCGCGTGGAGATACTCGAGATCAAGGAGGTCGACGCCGGAGGCGGAGCCGACACCGCGGCGCCCGGCGATGGCGGTGGCCACCGGCGGTCCTGAATGACAGGCTCGTGCCTGCACGGCTGCACCGTGCGTGGCCTGGTTCACTTCCTTCCCCTTTCTTCTGCTCCGTGAGTTGCCGCAGGAGTAGTTTAGAGCGCTTGCAGTCTAGACCTACAAAATCTGTGCCGTCCTGAATACTGCTCGCTGCATGAGACAGCAATGGAAGCGATACTGTTTACAAATGCTGAAATGCTTTGAATGCTTACGTACAAATTTATAAAGCTTTATTCTGGAAAAATCATGCTTGCCAAATGCCAATGAACAAATGACCTAATCAACCGCGGTACCCAAGCGGGAGGGAAACGATCAAGCTGGTATGAACGTTGTCACCATTCTCGCTGGTACATTGTTCATCACGAAAGAATTTCTTGATTTGCGCCGAGAGATCAGGGGCACAAGGAACAAAAACCAACCTCTGAACCTAGACCTTGATCCCAGGTGAATCATATGATGTTTTGACTACTAAGACTAACCGCCTGAATATTAACAAATTGACTGTTAAATTGTGTAAGGTTATCTTTACATCAGATCGGTTGGCATTTGCGATGGACAATTTGTGTATGTAGCAAAGTGCATACTTGTAACAGAGTGGTGATGGATTTGCATTCGTTAGTTTTTCAATCTGTTGAATATACTCGCAATTCAATGTCGAATACGTTTTATGATCTTCAATTTCCGTTATCCTATGGCTACTATTTGTTTTCATACAATGTACAATCGGTTGGACAAATCGCCATGATAAAGAATTCAGCTCCATTTTCCATGTCCTGAATTGAGATTTTCATTCCTTTTGATCTATTGTCGGACCGAAGCAAATGCAACAAGGAAGTATCATTCATAAATGCCGAGGGAACATAGGATTTCTAATCATTTGCCAAATTCCTATAGATGACTAAATTTACATTAGAATATAATGAAAGGCTAAAAATGGCAAAACTGAAAGACATGTTGATGAGATCACATACATACTCTGTAGCCTCCACATTTCATGATTTTAGAGGACATGTTGGAGTGGTAGTCTTTGCAATTTGAACTTGAGTCGATGATGACTTTAATTTAAATGGGTGAGGATGATGTGGACACTATATACAAAAGAGATCTACTATCTACTAGCTGCACTTTTTTATCTCTATTTTCATTCCATAAAAAAAACAGAGGGAGAGAAAAAGAGAGAAAAAGAAGGAAAGGAAAGGAAAAAAAAAAAGAAGTCACAGAAAAAAGTAAAATAATAGTGACAAAAAAGGAGAAGAAAAATTGAGTTATTGCTGTTGTCCCAAGCTTTTTGCATTCTTTGTGTAACTACCTTTGTGTCTAGGCTCGCGTCTCTAGCAGGGTTTAGCTTAGGACCAGCACTATACCGTTGTTGAGCACTTATTCAACTTTGCATTGCTGATTTGATTCTGCTAATCTTTACTGCAAAGTGAAACTATCTTAGCTTCATAGATTTCTACAGTAGACAGAGTTTATGTCTCTGGCAATCGCTCTACCAATCTTCGCAGGTTAACATCGTTGGTTGCAAATCACCCTCTGCTGATTTGGTAAGAACATGTAAGAACTTGGTTGAGCAAGCTTGAGAGAAACTAAATTGGACACAACCTAGCTTATTATCAATTTGTTTTGCTGTTTACTAATCATGATAGGCACAATTAAGAAAAAGGAAGCTGATGGTTTACACACCCACCAAAATGTGCAGGTGCTTTAATATGAGGTAAATGATAATATTTTGTAAGTCATCAATTCGTCAATACCTTCTTTTACTAGAAAATTTGATCCAAATGCATACATTGATTGGAAACTAAATGTAGATAAAGAATTTGATGCACATGACTTATCGAAAATGAAAAGATTTACATTACTTCAAGTGTTTTGATTGAAAATGCTTTGCTTGAATGGAAATATATTTGTAGGCACAATAAAGTTCTAAAATCTTAGAAAGACTTCAAATGTCATTTCAGAGATATTTTTATTCCTGTATTTTATGCAGTCCATTTGCGTGTCAAATTAGACAACTTGAAGAAAGATAGTATGACTGTTAAAGAATATTTTTATTACTTTAAGGTTTGTGTCATGTTTGGTGCCTTAGATGAATGTCGGGAAGATACAATGAGTAAGTTTATGAAAGGTCTCAATTGTAAAATTCAAATTTTGCTCATTTGTTAAACTTACAGCTCAATCTCTCACTTGTTTTTGCTTGCTTGTATTGCTGAAAATCAATTTTTATTATCTAAAGATATAAGCAAGAATAACCAAGATCGTCGATCTGTGAAATGTATTGTAGATATGACTTTGTCACAAAGAGAATATGATAAAGATGTGTTTTGTGATACTATATCTCTTACTAAAGCAGCACAACTAGATAGAGAGCACTCTTCTATTTGTTGTAATATGCTTAACATCGTTCAGGAGAGTGAGAATAAGGCTGAAGAGGACGTTGTGCTAGTTCTTGAAATAATGGATAATGATGCTTGTGTGGCGCCTACTATATTCTAGGAGAGAGAAAAATAAAACACACTGTGAGTCCCTCACCACATGTCGATCATCTCATGCTGCTTGTTCTGAACTGCAATTGCCCAATGTTCATGCTAGTATTTTACAATGCTTAGTTGAGCTTTCAATAACTTATGTTTTGTTTCGTAAAACACATTATGTGAACAAGTTTTGTTCATCCCACAATCACAATTAATGCATGGTGTTCAAAATGTTGCAGTTGAGTACACACCTTTTGAAGATAGGTCTTTGCATTGCACTGATATGAACGAGAAAAAGGTTGACCTCAAATCTTCTTTAATTTTTTTAAGTTATATTGAATTTGATGTTCTTTGTAATTTGAATTATTTGAAGAAGAGATTATTTCAGAATTGCAATTTGCAATGTTTTAGCTACTGTGTTTTTCATGTAATTGACAAATACGATAACATTAAAGATTTCTTGGTGTCTAAAGTATTCATATTTACTAATCTGAAATACCCTTTTAAAACGCTAAAACAGGAGACCACAACAACATGCACTAACACTAATGATGCATTACAAATTTTCTCTACTTTTGTGATCTATCAACAGGAGCAGCTTACATAAAACAGAAGTTGTTGTTGTGGCGAAGCTACGTGTTTATCACTTGTCCCAACATGATAGCAAGAAATTTTGACGATCACTGGATCAAGCTAAGAACGGCTTGCTATAAAAAAGAGGAGAATGATGAGATCTGATCAAGCTAAAGACGGCTTGCTATAACGAATAAGAGAATGATGAGATCTTTGTTGCACTAATTGACCGCATCAAAATGCCCCTATGACCGTCACCTTTCATGATTTCTAGAGGGCATGATGGAGCATCGGTTCTCCAATCTAAAATTGAGTCGAGGATGACTCTCATTGAAGCGGGGGAGAATGATGAGATCACATGCATACCCCTGTGACCTCCACTTTTTAAGATTTTTAGAAAGTACGATGATACGACTGGTTTTCAATCTGTGTTTGAGTCAAGGACAACTTTAAATTAAGTGAGAGAATGATGAGATCACATCATACCCCGTGGTATCTACCTTTCATGATTTCTGAAGAGTATATTAGAGAGGTGATTTTTGCAATCTGAACTTGAGTCGAAGACGACTCTAATTGAAGTGGATGAGAATGATATGAACACTATATCCTCTGATAAAAACTTCAATGAAAATATTCACACACGGTGGATTCAAACTGCGAAACAGTATAAACTTGTAACAAAAGCCACGACTTCATATAAAATCTAATTTAAATGTTTAAGTACATTCTGTAAAACTAATGAATTCTACTTTCGAATGAATCCGACTTCACTTTCATATCACATCAGAGTCAGCGTCAATCGTCGTTCTAATACAGAAGATGCTGCGTTATTCTAACTTAAGCCGTTGACTCGTGTATTAAGTTAAACCCATTAAAAACGCGTCTTAGAGTTTGAGGACGACCCCAGCACTCTTGATCATCCTTCACACTATTTAAAGATCATAACCACCATCAAAAACCAATGATCACTTATTAGACACTTATTAGATAGTTTTTGAGAACCCCACGTTTGAAAGATTTCAAACTTACCATATCTTACTTATTCTTCGATTACTTGCAGAAATTGATTCTTATGTTGTCCCAACGAGGTCGTCAATAAACATTCAGAGTTAGTTCTGCAATTGCTAAGACGCACACGACCTGTTTGTTTGTAGTTGAATAATAAGGGTCGACTCCACCAAATCGATAGTTATTACCGCAGCGAAAGATCGAGCACTCAACTCCTTTCACATGTGTATACAGAATTAAATCATAAAAAGTAATAAGTACACAAATCCACAATTCTAATTTATTGCTTTCCTAAATTTCCACAGTATCAAAAGTATAATGGCTACAACACCATTCACTGTACTCAGAGAAACCAGTAGAAACAAGTCAGGAAACATCCTGTTCAATGCTCGCAGATACAAAAATTGAAGACCAACGGCAGAACTCCAACATGGATCAGATTAATGGCCGGCACATTTATAACAATGTAAGACTTCAAGAAATCTTACAAAGTTAAGCTCTCAGGATCCTCAATAATCTTTGCAAAAGTTTGAAGGAATGCTGCCAAATCAGCGCCATAAACAATCCTGTGATCAGCAGTGACATTGACCTGAAAGGAATCGAAACAACTTAATTACAGGCATATCTGCTAAACTTAAGTTATACAAGGCTGACCATTTAGTGCTCTATCAAACGTTGGTCATTATGCCATTGTCTTATCACGGAAAATTGGTAAACAACTATTGCTGAAAGCACTTATGACAGCAAAGAGTGGCATCAACAAGGCTACATAATGCAATCGACCAAACAGATATATCTCCACATAAACCCCCTGTTTTCAAGGTGTTGCCTAGCCATACTGATGCTCCATAGTTGCCACAGGGGCTTAATATCACCTTCTCACCTAATTGGCAAGGCGCAACTGGGCAGTAGGCTTCTCCTGGACACCTCACCGCCTTAAGAACTATGATAAAAAAAAAATCACTAACTCAAAGACATTTAAAATCCCCACTAGAGGAACAGTTGCACAGGTTAGTTAGTTGCCACAGGAATAGGAAATTTTTCCTATGTCCCAAAGGTGTAGGTTGTGGTGCTTGGCTGCTTGCTAGTTGCTACAGATGAACTATAGATCTTTTCAATTGCAAAGATTCATCTTAGGCCAATAAATAATATTATTCTGATAATGGTCACAACTGTATGCTCGAGAAGAAAGTGGTCACAGCTGCAATATCCTTAACCAATATCTTTATGTCAACTAAAGAATCATTAACCAATATCTTTATGTCAACTACAGAATTCAAATGTGTGATGCACTCCATATGATGTTGCATATCACATAAACAACTATGTATTGTTATATACATAATAAAATATCTTAGGATATAGCTGGTATTCAAAACTATTAGATGTATGACTAACCTGCATTTTGCTCTTGACACTGAAGAAACCATCTTTATCAGTCACCACTGTAGGTTTCGAGGCTCCAACAGCCATGATAGCTCCCTGCTTTCAGAGTCAAAGGTGAGTTGATATACTCTCAATAAAATATCATTGTCAACTGGGCAACAAATGGAAAATAAGCCCACCTGACCAGGTGGAAGAATTGCATCAAATCGGTCTACACCAAACATTCCCAGGTTTGAAAGTGTAAATGTCCCTGCAAAAACATGAAACTTCAGGTAAGCAAAATGCCCATGAACACCATATGTTTTACAAAAACGATCTAACAGACTACAAAATGCAGAAGTTCCATACCAGAATTGTACTCGTTAGGTTGGAGCTGTTTAGCGCGTGCTTTCTTGACCAGATCCTTCCAATTTTGTGAAAGCAAGTATATATCCAGCTGCATTGTGTAATTTCGTAAGTTCTCAATGAACTCCCATGCTGCAATTCTAGTCAATCACATCAGAGAATCTAGCAGCCATTTCTTATATACCTTGTCAGCATCCTGCAAGACCGGTGTAATAAGCCCACCATCAATAGCGACAGCCACTGCAATGTTGATGTTACTGTTGTAAGTGAAGCTCTTTCCATCCCTGCAGCTTGCATTGACAACAGGGTGCTGCGCAAGCGCCATGGCTGCAGCCTTCGCCAGCAACACTGTCATTGTCACTCCCTTCGGTTTAACCTAACAAAGCAAATCAATTGAAACATCAACAAGCTGGACAAGAAACAGAAGAGCATTTTCTAAATATTTCAATGTCAGCACCTTCTCATAGAGTGCATCAAGCTTGTCGGTCAAAATTGGGTAGCCAACCCTGAATGCCGGCACTGCCAAGCTCTCCACCATGTTCTTGCTCACCGCTGCCTGCATGGTAGTGAATGGAACTACAGTGGAACCAGGTACTGGTGGGAGCTCTGTGGCCTGAGGCACTGTGCCCACTGCTG
>BCLH01001446.1:0-21304 GCA_001602315.1 Zoysia pacifica | reverse complement strand
CTGGGGCAGCCACAGGTGGTGATGGTGCTGAGGCAGTGGCAGCAAGTGTAACTTTTGGCTTTGGTTGGATGCCAGCAGCTGCCTCAACATCTGCCGGCGTAATTCGACCGTACTGTCCTGTGCCAGTCACTTTGGCAAGGTCCACCCTGTGCTGCTTTGCCAGCTTCTTAGCGTGCGGTGTTGCAATGCCTTTCGTACCTGCCGCCACCGGCGCGGGAGCAGCCACTGGAGCCTCCGCCGCGGGCGGCGGTGGCGTCCCAGCGGCATCCGCCGAAGGAGGCGGCACCTGCTGCTGCCCTCCCGTGGCGAGCTCCTGGGCCTTGGCGACGGCAGCGGCCACTTCATCCTCGGACTCGGCGAGCAGAGCGATGGGCGCCCCCACGGGGGCGACTCCCCCCTCGGGCACGAGGATGGCGGCCACGATTCCGTCGTGGAACGTCTCCACGTCCATGTCGGCCTTGTCGGACTCGACGACGACGACGCCGTCACCCTTGCTGACGCGGTCGCCCTCTGCGGTGTTCCAGGAGACGATCTTTCCCTCCGTCATGGTGGAGCTCAGCGCCGGCATGAAAATCTCCCGGATCTTGGCGCGCACCACCATCCGCCCGCGCCGGCGCGCTCCCGCCGTTAGCGGCGCCACCACCGCGGCGCGGAGCCGCGCGGGCACGGTGGAGGCCGAGCACGAGAAGGGTGCTGGGGACGCGGCCATTGGAGGAGCGCTCGAGGTCGGACTCGGAGACGGTGGCGGAGGCGAGGAGGACGCGGGGTTTGGCTGGCCTGGCTCTTATTTCGGGGTGGGGCCGTGGGGTAGGCAACTCGAGGGGGCGGAGAAAGCGAGGAAGACGATGGGGCTCGCTCCTTGAAAACTCCGACGATGTCGTGGTGGGCTGGGCCCTTTGTCAATAACAAGATGGGTATCAGCTTACCAGCCCAAATAGGCCCAATGGTAGGCTGTAGCGCACCGCTAAACAACGAGATTTTTCAATTCTTACCACTTAATTCGTAAGTCTTTTAATCTTTACCACTTAATTCGTAAGCCTTTCAATCTGTACCACTAAATACATTTTTCACTTCAAAACATACTATTTCTTTAAAATTTTAACACTTTTATTGTTTTATATTATGTATTATAGTGTCATAATGCAATATATTTATTATATTATGTTTATTACACTATTAGTATCACTTAAGCACAAATTTTGTTTAATTTTAACACAATATAAAATAGTGAAAATAATTAAAACTTTTAAGAAATGATATGGTTTGAAGTGAAAAACATATTTAGTAAGTAAGAATTGAAAAGCTTACGAATTGAGTGCTAAAGATTGAAAGGTTAACGTATTTAGTGGTAAAAATAGAAAATTCTCCTAAACAGTGAGAAGCGAGAGCACCAAGGCCTCTGCGGCTTCCGCTCGCCGCCACCCCAGAACCAGAGAGCTCTCCCTGCCACTGCAACCGCGATGAACACAGACATCACCGCGTCGGTGAAGCCAGAGTACCCGGTGGTGGACCGCGACCCAGCCTTCACCAAGGTGGTTAGCAACTTCTCGGCGCCTGACTACGTCCACCTCACCACCATCTCCGTCGTCTCCATCACCGTTGGCTACCTCTCCGGTGCGCCTCTCCCTTGGATTCATCTCCCACACACCTACCTCTCTCCTTGCCCCCTTCGAGAAGCTCAGACCCGTTGCCCTTGTACAGGGATCAAGCCGGGGATCCGCGGGCTGTCGATGGTGACGGGCGGGTTCATCGAGGTCATGGGAGGGTTCATGTATGCCTACCAGATCTCCGCCGGTCGCCTCATGGGCTTCTTCCCCAACGATGCCGAGGTGGCGTGCTTCAAAAACAAGCTGCCGTGAGAATTCAGCCTCGACCAATCTCTCCCTCGTCTCAAATGTTATGACTTTACCTTACCTCGTTTAGCGTCAGTCCTTGATCTGGATGCTGTATGGCCTCGGTTGAATAAATATAGTATGTTGTTACACAATTACAAGGATATGACGATACATTTCATCTATTGTTATGATTTGGATCTAATTTAGTTGCGGTTTCAATGAATTAAGAATTTATACTGTGGACTCTGTAACTGCTTTGTCATTGTGCCTCTTAGCTTGTCAGCATTAGGAAATGTGAGCATCTTTGCTATGCCTTGGTGGGTTTTGGCTCGCTTTGGGGAATGGATGTTGAAGAATGCTTAGGCATGTCCATCTCAATATGGTTGTTCATGAATTAAGCCATTGGGGCGGATTCATCTTTGGGAATCTCATGAAAGAGAATAGGTGGTGACTTTTGGAGCATACAAAATTTTGCGAGTGCTATGCTAAATGGAAGTTAATCTAGTCCTAGTGTTTGTGGTAGTGTGGTAGTGTCAATTGTGCTTCCAATTTAGTTTGAGTTGACTTTATGTAGCCAGTTATTCTTCTTGGCTGTATTCACCCAGCCTGTCTTCTTCGACATAATGGAAACATATATGTTTGGATTTGTGAACTCATTCCTGTTAGGATGTTACCTACTTGTATGTTACAAGGGATGTCGCCTCATGAATAACGCCGCTTTAGTGAGTTATACTCTGTGGATCATCATATCAATAAGGGTTGGAGTGATATTGCAGTGGTAGGTTTGAATCGGATAGAGTCCTTGCCTTTGGTTGTTACTGTCTTTGTCTGCCTCATGCTTGAATAAAGTTCTCTTAGTCTTAGTTGCTCTACCTATCTCTTGCAATTGATTGAGTGCATATTATACTAACTAAGGAAGATTGACGAATTACTATCGTTAATTCTTGCTGGATACCCTCAATTCTGTACTTACTTAAAGCAAAAGTAGTTCTTACACCAAAATATTAGTACTGGTGGTGGTATTCTCATTTGAGATTTGACCTTATGCTTCCATATGTCCATGTAAAAAATCTGAAATCTATGAGCCTAACTTCATAGCTACTGCTCTACAAGCTACTCATAATAATTAAGAAATAAAAAGGTACACTCCCCCTCCCCCCCAGCTTTTAAACCATTGTTTAATTAGAACTCGATCCTCTTGATATTGTACACGGACTTGGATTTATTTTCCCTCAAAATTCTCTGTCGGACTCGACCAATCTCTCTCCCTTGTTGCAAGTGTTATGACCCTACCTTACCTCATTTAGCGTCAATCCTTGATCTGGGTGTTGTATGGCCTCGGTTGAATAAATATGTATTACATAGTTATGCGGATTTGACGATATTCGTCTCTTATTATGATTTGGTTCGAATTTGGTTGATGTTTCCATGAATTTATGGATTTATACTATAGACTCTGTAACTGTGTCATTGTGCCTCTTAGGTTGTTAGCATCAGGAAATATTATCATCTTTTCTATGCCTTGGTTGGTTTGGCTCGCTTTAGGGAATGAATGTCAAAGAATGCTTAGGCATTTTTTTGTCCTTCTCAATATGATTGTTCATGAATTAAGCCATTGGGGACAGATTCACATTTAAGAGTCCCAAGGAGGATAGATGGTTGTTTTTTTAGCATAAAAAATTTTGTGAGTGCTATGCTAACCTGAGAAATGCAGAGTTTGGTTGAACTCAAAATTAGTCTAGCCCTGGTGTTTGTGGTAGTGCCAATTGTGCTTCCAATTTAGTTTGAGTCGATTTTATGTAGCTAATTATTCTCCTTGAGTGTATTCACCCAGTCTGTCTCAAGGTTTTAGGAACTGGTGAAAACCGGCTGGTTTTCGCGGTTTTTGATGAAACTGGTCCGGTCCGCTTTAGGTATATGATGATCGGTTTTCGGTGGAAAGCCAAACTGTTATGGGCTGTTTGGCGCACAGCACAATCGTCTAGAGTTTGTTAGTTTAAAGATTAGGTTGTTTAGAGTTTGTTTTAGTCGGTTTAAGGTTTGTTAGCACTGTTGCCTATATAAGGACGGCAGGAGGGCCATTGAGGGTCAAGTAGGATGAAGATAATCTTTCCAAGGGGGAGAGATTACCTTTGATGTAGTCGTGGCTAGGAACGTGTCCCAGCTCAGCGATATGTCCCTTGATAATAAAGTGAGTTCGAGTTATGTGTTAAGATCGAATCCTTGTGCTTACTCCCGGTTGGTGTCTCCCCTGCGCAGCCCTAGGAGGCAGTGACCACATCAATTGGTATTCAGAGACTAGTAACCCTGCATCGCCTCAATGGCCGGCAAGGAGAAAGATCCTGATCCTGTTGGCAAGGGGAAAGATCCTGTGGCGCCCCTAACAGAGTCCTAGAAGCTGAATAAATTACTAGACCTCAACACTCAAACTCATTGCACAGATAGCAGCCATGAACAAACGACTGGATTCACATGAACAACGCTTGACAAAGTTGGAAGAACAAGGCAAACTGAAGGCCAATGCAACCTCCAGTGGCAAGAAGACAGATGAAGCTGATCCCAAGAACCATACCAGATCTGCTGGTATGGAAGGAAGAGGCAGCGGTGATCTCCAAGGTGGCGGCTATAGAGAGGAATTTGGAGCTCCCTACAACCGACACAACACTAGATTCGAGGGCAGGCGAGCTAACCAATCTGATCTGTATTGGGCAGCTGGCGCACAGCAGATTACCAAGAACGTCGTGACGGTGGCTATACTAACCTGGATGCAGACCGCTATTACCACAATCAAGATTGGTATGGCCTGTGAGAAGAGAGGGGAAGAGTTTTTCAGCAGCAGTTTCAGGATGATCACAGGAGTGAGCAGAGGTATTTCAAGCTGAATTTTCTTTCTTATGATGGGGAATCTGATCCACTAATATGGCTTACAAAGTGTGAATCATACTCTGAGGCATGAGAACCTTAGAGCAAGAAAAGGTTTGGCTGGCCTCTTTGCATCTGGAGGACGTTACAGCACAATGGTTCTACACTCTAGAAAGAGATCATGGTATTCTATCATGACCAAGGTTTGCTGATTTCATCAATCTAAGGTTCGGCCCTCTTATCCGGATTAATGGCCTTGCTGAACTTAAGAAACTACGACGGATAGGCACAGTAGAGGAATACCAACGGCAGTTCCTCGCACTTCTATGCCGATGTGAGGGGTTAAGTAGACAACAAGTTAATTTGTTTATTGCTGATCTTGGACAACCCCTTCGGACAGATGTAGAACTACAAACACCGGCATCTCTTCAAATGGCTTTGAGCCTGGCCCGGGCATATGAAACTTGTAGCAAGTTGGAGGGAAATTCTACAGGGGTGGCACAGGGCACCGGTACTGATTCCATGGCTGTGCATCAATTTTCTACTGCTAGTTCACAAGCTGCTCCATCTTCAGGATCATTTAGATCAAGGCTTTGACGGCTCACACTGAAAGAGTTGGCCAAGAAGCGTGCAAATGATGAATGCTACTACTGTTCTGAAAAATACTCTCTAGGCCACAAATGTGGTGGCAAAGGAATTTTTCTGCTATAGCTGGATGAAGAACAGGAGCTGCACGAAAAAATTACAGATGGCCTGGGTTTCTCAGTCAAACAAGCCTAAGGAGCACTTCTGTCCTCAATGATTTCAGCTCGAGGACGAGCTGCTTGTTGGGAAGGAGGAAAATGTTATGGGCTGTTTGGCGCACATCACACTTGTCTAGGGTTTGTTAGTTTAAAGATTATGTCGTTAGGGTTTGTTAGTTTAAATATTAGATTGTTTAGGATTTGTTTTAGTTGATTTAAGGATTGTTAGCACTGCTACCTATATAAGGATGGCAGAAGAGCCATTGAGGGTCAAGTAGAAGGAAGATAATCTTTCAAGGGGGGGGGGGGGGGAGATTACCTTCGGTGTAGTTGTGGCTGGGAACGTGTCCCAGCCAGACGATCTGTTCCTTGATAATAAAGTGAGTTCGAGTTACGTGTTAAGATCGGATCCTTGTGCTTTCTCCCAGTTGGTGTCTCCCCTGTGCAGCCCTAAGAGACAGCGACCACACCACAAACTTAGCACTGTATCAAAATCGACTAGGGCTAGCCGGCCGGTTTTTTTGCCTCACCGAAAATCAGGTCCGGTCCGGTTTCCAAAACCTTGGTCTGTCTTCTTCGAATAATGGAAACACATGTGTTTGGATTTGTGAACTCATTCCTGTTAGGCTGTTACCTATGTTAGGCCTCCATTGAAATGCGAGAATTCTTCCTGTTTCTTATATTTTTCTTATTAAATTGAACTGATTCCTGTGAAATTCTTATAAGATTCCTGCGTTCCAAGGAGGCCAGTAGTACAAAGGATGCCACCTCATTAATAACCTCGCTTTAGTGAGTTATACTCTGTGGATCATCATGATTAATAAGGGTTGGAGTGATAGTTAGCTGATTTGTTACGACAGAAAACTTTTAGTGGTAGCAACATGCGTTGCCAGTCAGCTTCATTTACCAAGACATTCTGCTCTGTTCTCGTCGTCGGTGTGGCCGGTTCTAGTTGAGAACTTTAGTCTAGGGCTCTGGGCGTTGCTGCCGGCCAGCCGACATCACCGGCGTGGCATGGCGGTATAAATCATTATCTGCTCTTGGATTACATGATTTGTGGTAAGCAGGTAGAAATGACTAGTAACGCTAGTTAGAATGTATTCATGTGCGGCTGTACGCTACAGGCTACAGGGCACAGTACTCCACAGATACTACTAGAGACAGTAGCGGACCCAAGCCCAATACAAGAGTCGAGCCACAACCTTGCACAAGCCCATAAAAATACTGCGGCCAATAAAAAATCTCCTCATTTCCTCACTAAAACTGGGCCAACCACTCGGGCCACGGCCTGTATGGCCCGAGTGTTGGGTCCGCCACTGACTAGAGATGTTGGCAGGAAGTATTCTTGAAACAGGGAGGGAAGTACTCCACAAATACTGCCGTTGTGGGGTCACGGTTATTCTCCATCAGCACAACCTCGTTCAGTGGATGGATGAAATATGAGGGTGAAAATTGGTAACCTTAGAGCATCTCCAAAAGCTTCTTATTAACTCTCTCTAAATCAAATTATAAGGAAAAATTGTAAAAAAAACCCTCTTCTAACAACTCCCCTAAACAACTCTCTAGTTTCGATGGTCCTCTGAAATCCCCTATTCTGAGGTAGCTCCCTAGTTTTAGGGGTCGTCTAAAATACCTCTCAGAATCTGAGGTAGATCTGGGAACTTTCTAGGATCCTCAATCCCTCTCTCCTGCAACTAACAGTGAGATTGGTTATTCGCTTAGTTCAAATTTAAACTATATTTAATAGAGCTATTGGAGGTGATTAAAATGGTCCTCAAATTTTTTTATTAGCCCTTAAAAGCTACTTTTTGTAGTGTTTTTTCGATAGAACTGTTGAGATGCTCTTAGGTTCACCTGTAAACCTCTTCAGTTCAATCAAATGAATAGTTTTTCAAAATGACCAATAATTTTGAAATACTGGTTTATTTGATGGAACATACGTCAGTGACTAAACTCAAGAATATTTTATTTTCTATATAAAAAAATTAACAGTGAAATATTTGATTTTTACTATAGAATTAAAAGACTAGAGATAAGAGTTTGATGGAATTCTGAGAAGCAGGGTCGGCCCAGAGGGGAGGGGGGCAGGCGGGGCGGCTGCCCGAGGCCCCCAGATTTGAAGGGCCCCACCCCATAGCATATATATATATGTACTAGTATTAAGAATAAAGCTTAATTATGGATGGGCCATAACATGATTAAGTAGTTCTCCTTTGTACGCATGGCTGTATGGCAGTATTGGTCCTGCTGGTTGTGGCCTGCGGCCTGCCTGCCGATCTGCTATCGCTCTGGAGTTATGAACCTCCTAGTTGAGTAGTCGTGCGTCTCTTACCTACGTGCTACGCCGCCAGCTGCACGCATCACGCCGCCGTGGCATGCGATCGTGCTCGTCAGGCTCGCCTCCGTCTTCCCAAGCGATCGAAGTATCGAACGCGTCTGAGCTGCGACTCGCCGCTCTGCCGGCTGCACACGCTACCATCCACATCTTGCGCTGCGCTGGAAATTAGGTTTGCACATCAAATCAGCACATGCAGAAAGATGATCATTATTCATTAATCATGCATTAATGCAATGCGCTGGCCTTGATCTTCTGTAGAGATTTTTTAGTACAGAGATAGATTGTTATCCTAATATTTTTATTGCATATCAGATCTTATTTACTATAACAGTGACTGTTGCATCAGCTGAAAAAAGTTTTTTCAAAGTTGAAATTGTTAAAGAATTATTTAAGATCAACAATGTCTCAAGAATAGTTTAATGGTTTGACTGCTTTATGCATTGAGAAAAAATTATTGGATGAAGTTGACATTAATAGCATCATCATTGAATTCGCGGCAAGAAATGTTAGAAGAAACTTTTAAAGTAATATGTGCAAATAATTATATAAATATTTTATTTGATTGACTTTTATATTGATAATGATAGTCCTTATAAATAAGCAATTTTTAATTTTTATATATAGGGGCCCCGGCTCTTGAATTCGCCCCGGGCCCCCAGAATCACAGGATCGGCCCTGCCGAGAAGTCCTAATTTTTTGGAGAAATTCATTAATATTTTCATCAATATTATAGAGGGTGCAAATTTTATTTCAAACTCAATTCTGTTTGAGAGATATAAATAACAAATGCTGCAAAAAATGCAATAGATGATCCAGGGGCCATTGGGCGCGTAGGCCGCCTGGCTGGGCCCCTTGGTAATACTTGATTTGAATTGAACAAGGCCGAAAGAGGAGGTAGCCCAAGTGTTCTATTTCTTAGACGGCCCATGGACCGACCGCCAGCGGGGCCCATTTGGCATGGCCTGAGCGGCGCCTTTGCGGCCCACTACGTCAAGCCTCTAAAACAGCTCAGTCGGGAAGAAAAAAAAACAGCTCGGGCCGATTGATGGACAAGCTTCTGCGGCCTCGGCGGCAGCAGCGCCGGCAGTGGCGGCCGCCCGGCCGATGGATCCGACGATGAGGGCGGCTCCTGTGTATTCTATCACGCAGAAGGCGCGTAAATCCTGACCCGCCCGGAAGTTTTTTTGTCCCCGGCCATCGTCCGGCCATGAACCACCATCTGTCCGTGTAAAACCGCACGCTTGCCGACGTGGACATGTGACCTCCGCGTCGACAGATCGAGGTAGGGTTTGGTCTCCCCCGGCACTTTTTTCTTAAACATTAATCTGCTTTGGTTGCCCACTTGATCTGTTTTCTGCCCATCTCGTACATTGCCGACAACAAAAGGTGTACTGGTACAATGCTGAGCTGCTAGGCCGTGCTTCATGAATTGAACTTACAAAGATGCTCACCTAACTTTTTATTTGTTTTCATATTGAATAAATGCACATGAATTATAGGCAATTAGGGCTATTTGATTTGATACTTTTGGTAGTGCACTAGAAGAGATGGTCATTTGTGGTGTCGTGTAGCCGTGAGCTCTGGGCTGATTGATGATATTAGGTGGAAATATCTTATTCTTATTTTTTAAATAAAAATGGTGGCTTTAATGTACCATACAAATTGCATATCCTGCCTATGAATCTTGGAGTTCGAGCTCTGCCGAGTTGCCGACTTGCTCAGAGTTGTTTAGGTGTAAATCATCAGTATTGAGATGGCACTGTTGGCGCATTAGCTGTTCCCAAAGTAGCAACCTGCCCCAGTTGTAACCTCCCCTTCAAATCACTAGTTCACCATCATAACCCGGATACTTTATCATATCACAAGCGCTATCCCCCAAAAAAAGGGTTAAGAGTTCCATGTGATGGAACTTTGTAATCTGGCATATTCAAAGTGACACCCATTTAGCCCCCTCAATTCATCCAAGAAATCTGCTTCTAAAATGTCTAAAGCTTAATAGTTGTAATATTGTTGGATGACGAGTGCATGTCAAAAGGTAAGGCGATATCTTTCTCAGAAAATTCTGAGAAACTTAACAAGACCGTCCCATTTTCTGTATCTGGATAAATGGTCAAACTATGTGCTACCATCGACCTTGCAACTGCTCAGTATTTCCTGTGAAAGTCAGGACCTTTGATTATCATATTGTCAAAAGCTCTCCTCCTTTGCTTAAATAAAGTTGATGATGTGGTATCTTGGATCAAACACTCTCTCACATCACCAATAATGCACCATTAAATATTCACCTTAATCAATCGAGTTGCCCCCCATGTTGAGATAGACTCAGACTTGCATCAGGCGCCTGAATCAGCTGCGTGAAATGAGATATTAGACTGATGGTTTGGCATTTCAGTTTTGATCGGCAATCGGCAAACTGTACCAATTATTTTACCAAATATCAAATTTGGTGTATTCTCGCAACATTTTCTTCATTGGACTAAGCATGGAACTAGGCCACCAACTTAATGGAGAAACAAATTAGATTTTATTCCAGCTTTCTCAAGCTGACACATTGAAAAGGCATATAATAAGTAGTTCTCATTTGTTGTTCTCGTGATTCCAATTTATTGACTGTTCATATTATCCAATCAAGTCGCTACCTGGTACATCTGTTAAATTGAATGATGAAGTTAGATCCTTAAAAAAGGGAAACTGAAGCCGATCAAGTATAACTATGGTAGCTTGCAAAAATGATACACAAGTATAGTGAAATAGTACATTTCTTTAATTCATGGATATAATTTGTGCCCTTTATGCAATATATATATATATATATATATATATATATATATATATTTGTAAATTAAGCAATGTATGTAGGTTTCTGTTACTGTATCAACTGCTAGTAGTTCAACTACTAATGCATTGCCTGGATGCCTGTTCTCTCGTTCATGCTTTCCACAACTACCGGTTACTCTGGAAAAAAGAAAAATAATCAGTAAACTGATTACACCATTTGAATATAGCTCTATTGAATGATAACAGGCCCCAATGCACTATTAAGGAATAGAAAACTCTATTATTGAGGGCCTGCTATCATAGCAGGCATTAGTAAATGCATGTCATGCAGCTGCACTGTTGGACTCGGACAGTCAAGTTACAGGCTGTGGTTTCTAATGAAGCCAATCGATGGATCGAGATCTAGGCGCTTGTGATAAAAAGCGAGACCAGTTGAATGTCAGCTCGACAGGCAAAATCTAAGAGGAAAAAGATTCTTGGCCCAGTACCCATCCTGCGCTGGTTCGACGAAGCCACAGCCAGTCCAACCAGCAAGTAAGTTTGCAAAAGTGCAGGTACATATATATATTGCATGCATGGCTGTGTTACTACCTATATAGTACCATGTTTGAGGTGTTAACACAAGTTAATCTTGACTGACCACAAGTTAATCTTGACTGATGGTAAATGGACATCTTGAGATAAGTCCAGTCTACCAGGCACATTATCAAATGGATTTAAAAAACCGAGAGGGTATTTAACACACTTGTTTTTTTATTAATGAACTCACACGAGACCATTCCTTGGAAGTTGCATATACAAACCAGTTATAACAAGAGCTGCCCATCTGTCTGTCAGTACCTGTTTGTGATGATTTTTAATTGCGATCATACTGAAAATTTTCTCATCGAATCCTATTTGTGATTTTTTTAGCAGCAATCATACTCATTTTAAACGGGCGACCAGCCAATCAGAGCAAAGTTACTACTGGCAAGTGGAAGGTTTTCCTTGTCTGCAAATGCAAAGTGACACTGTGTGCCACTAATTAAATTTATAATTGCTCCCTATTTTTTTCTTGTCTCATTTGTACCCCGCTGCGGGTTCCTCTGACGTTCGTCAAAGGGAACACCCGCCACTATTAGGTGGGCCTACCCCCTCTCATGCGCACATTAATGTCGCTCCGTTTCTGCCCTTTGGCTATAAAAGTAGGCTCAATCCTCACCCCACACCCCCCTCCTTTCTTGCACCAGCACCATCTTGGCCTCTTTGGGAGAAACGGTGAAGGTCAAGATGTGCAGCGGTGAGGCACGACCAGTTGCTCTGGTGTGAAATTGAAGATCTGATCTACATATCCAGGTAACTAATTAGTTTGATGATTTTTTATCTCGAGTGATTTCTGATCGTCAGGCATGGATATACATAACTTTTACGATCTTGCTGCGTAGCTTGTGAATCTTTCATCTTTGCTTTTCACAACTTGTGTTGATCTCTACTAGATCTCGTTCGACATCAAAAGACTGAATGCATCAAATACTCTTTAATTTGGTTCATTCAGATTTCCCCTCTTTTCTATTCGTTTTCCATATTTTGATGCTTGTGGAACATGAAATTCAGGGTCAGCACAGATCTTATTCTGGTTATTATAGAATATATGGTTCTCAATCTGTTTTTCTAATTTGAAAAATCATCTAAGTGTGTACATTGGGTTATATCTAGAGATATTATATATCTATTGACCTTACTGTACTTTTGGATATTTTCTCTAAACACTATGTTTGTGCCGATTTCTTACATCTTATAATAAGCTGTCATCAAAATATAACATCATAACATATGAGACCTTTATTGAAGAAACATCAAGTGGTCTTTTGAAGTTAATTCTGTGTTACATGGTTCCCCTGGACGTGGACTCCATGTGAACGCTCCTTGGTGATGATGGAATAGCAAATAATTAACTTATGTTTTATAAACAATACGTATTTGACATTTGGGTAAACTGATCTTTACATGTCTTGTTTGTAGGTTTAGCATTTGGAGGCAGGAAGCTAGAGGCGGCAACTGCATAACTTGCGAGAAACTTGTAAGATTTCTTAACGTGATATATAGCTTCCGATTAACCTGACCCATAAGTTATGGTTACTTCGTCTAGGACAATTTGTTAAGATTTGCACCATAAACTTAGAGATGATATTGTGCGAAAACCAAACTGTTAGCATGGAAGAACTTAAGTATTGAAACTAAAAGATAAGATAGAGTATCATTATCATCGACTATTATTCAGTATAGTGTAACTTGTCTCTTGAGATTTCGGAAGTGCTGATCATTAACATTTTCTTTGCAAACATCACGTACCAGATTACAATCTTAGATGTCCAGGTTGAGTGATTCGAGCATAACTTGTTTTCACTCCACATGCTATGCATACTAAAACATTGTAGCATCATATAGTTTGTTGTTCATAATGCTCATATGATTGGCCCTTGCTGAAAGACCTGCACTTGAACTGGAGTTCTTGCTAATTGGAAAGAGTACATGAACTCATATGGTATGCATGTAAGATGTGCACATTTAAGCACACCTATTATATGATATGTGTTAGATGGAATCTGTACGAACATGATGCTACTAAGCATCTAATGATCTAACTTTGATATACATGGCTACTCCAAATGCAATCTTATTGCTAAATCACTCAAGCAAAGAAAAATGATAGACTAGCATCGATGCTACTATATGTGTCTAATGAAAATTTGCGAAAGAAGTGTTTAAGTAATATAACATATTGTCAAAAAAACCAGAGAAAACATTTAATCCGATATGGTTCGTGATGCTTCAGCTAGCTACTAAATAAGTTCATTTATTTCCATGGGGTAGTCGTAACAACGCACATGGTCTACAACAGTGTTTAAACACAAATATCATGGATTTCATGCATTTCTTCTAGCATAAAAAAGATAATGCATTATCTCAAGATTGGCCTGTGGATAATTGCTCCAATTCCTGTGATTTGCTTTCTATAGGTTGGATCATGGTCGTACCAATGATTTTACCGCAAGTTATGCAGTTGCTGCCTCAAGCTTGCTTTCTCCCTTTGCTAAACCACGACGAAGAAAATTTGACTATGGATCTTCAATTCCAATGTATCATATGCCGGCATGGTTTCTCCATTATCCAAAAATGTATCTTAGGCTTAGAACGAGAGATCAATGAAAAAAGAAGCAATTCTAGAGGACTGTACAATCCGTTGTGTTAACTAGCTCAATGCTCATGTACCGTAAAATTGTTTTCCTTGCCTGGATGATGAGATATTTTTGTTGCCGAATGCTGAGTTTTTCAGAATTACTCCTCGTTTGTTCTGCTCTATATGAGCAAGCAGCAAATATACACTGCAATTTATCAATGCAGTGATCATTGTGTATATTTTACTCCTTTCATAAAAAGGTTATGCTATAACGAGATGTTATAAGCATAATATCTGGAAACTTCAAATTATATGTTAAAGCTTCCAAGTGTCAAATACAGTGGCACTTATTTTAATATGTACATATAAGTTGAACTATATGGAATAGTAGTCCTATTATTGCCATTGCTGACTACTTACCAATACTCTGGGTTTTTAAAGTTTTTCTAAATTATAAATCATTCTACATTCTGAGACACATATTTTTTTCCAATACATTTTCATTCTCTCTCTCCAACTCGTTCACAAAATATCTCACATTTTTCATTTTTCTTAATTCTTGTACCCGGAATCTTCACTTTTCTTAATTCCAACTCTATCTCTCTCCAAGAATTTATAAAACAGGATGGAGGGAGTAGCATATTACCTTGCATTGACAAATGATATTGTATCTCTAATATGATGCCTTAATTAACTAGTACAACGGATCCAAGGAGACCATTATTCATCATGTTTGAAGGCTTCATACGGTATGTTAAATTAAACTATATACTAAATTCGCATTGCTGGTGTATTTAGTAGGTGTGTGACACCAAGACGTTATACGAGTGAGCTCCCTCCTTAACTTTAGGCCTTTCTAGACCCCTTTAGAACGCGGAAATTTCATAAGAATCACACATTAATTTCACATGAAAATTATAAAAGACTGCATTCCAAAGGGACATTAAAATGTGCTACATCCGTTCCTTGACACTTTTGACATTTAAATGTCATATTTGACTCTTCATCTTACTACAAAAAATATAAAAATATTTTGTTGTGATTAGTTGTATAATAAGAGATACATTAAATATGACTAATTTGTTTTTATATTTATAAAAAAAATTAATAAGACTAATGGTCATGGTGCTTAAAAGTAAAAAAATGTCAAAAAATTAGGGATGGAGTAGGAATTTTACCTGAATCACGTAGAATTAGGGAAAACTCGTGATTAAAGAAAAAGACTCACATTGCAAGGTTTTGTTTGGTTTGCTGCTGGTACAGTATCCATGCTCCAACTTGGATAAGAGGAACCGCCAATCACGTCTAAACCCTAAGCTCTATAAAACCTGGTACAATAGCAAATCAACTGCTGCCGCATGAGCTTGTTAGCTGCCGACTTGCAAAACCACCCATCAGTTCCTTCCCGGTCAAACTATACTGCTATATTTATACTGCCAAGAAAATGAGGTTCCCAATGCCAGCCCGTTGAAAGTTCAAAGCTGTAGCAGCTCGTTGGAACAAAAGGCCCCCCGTCCTAAAAAGAAAAACTCTACTTTTCCTATGATGAACTTTAACAAAATGAGACTTGTATTTTTAAATTTATCATAATTTTTAACATTCAAAGTTAGTTGGCATCGAACCTAAGTTGTAAAGTTGCTTTTAGTCGTCTGACACAAACTTGTTTATGACTCGTGGCGCGCTTTGTTTAACCGCCGAAGAGAGAGAGGCGATCCGGTTTGATTAGTTATTAATCAGCATGTGGGGAATGTCGTTGGGAGCAGCGATCCATTAAACAACCGGCAATAATGCGGCATTAACAATTCCTGGCGGCCTGCGGGGCGCAATCTGCGTCAGATAAGTACGCGCCTCACGTGATCACGGGACAAAAAAAAAACGCAATTATTGGCCTGGCCTGAGCAGCCCCTGCCATCTCAGCTAATTTTTTAACCATTACAATTTTTTTGGGTTTGAAAATATTATGCCATCGCCATGTAAAATGTCGATATTATTTAGTAAGAAGGTTCTTCAATAGATATGTAAAAATGATCCAGTGCTGTAAAATTTTGTTAGAGATTCTTCGAATTTACTTCTTAGTACGTTATACTATCAAGGATGGTTATCTATCCTGTGTTGTATCTCGATTTAAGGGTTGTGGGAATGTCTCTCCTTCTGTCTTGTCGCTCCACGTCAGCTGTCGACAACAGGATCTCATTGTTCGACCGTCAAAGCGCCGCTTATGGAAGCAGTGGGGGAGGATGCGTGCGCGTAGGCCCTCAGCCATCCATGCCCATGCCGGCGCCCAACGCCCCCTGTCCTCCCCTCCTGTGTCTACCCATTGTTGCAGTGGCCCGCACACCTCCCCTTGAGTCATCTGTGAGTAGGATGAGAACCGATTTACTTACGGCGTCACGTTGGACACTGGGAGGATGTCTGGTTGGTGCTCGAATGTGTCAGAAGCGCAGCTTGGTCAAGATATTACAAGGTGGCGTTCCAGGAGGCCCACCTTGACCAAGATAACGACTACGGTTGGGCATGTGGGCCAGTGCCAAATGGGCTGAATTAATGTACCGTTATTTTGGCACGGCCGAAGCATGGCACCATCCAGTTCACTTTGTGTACAAGTCTAACACGGATCGGTACGGTGAGTTGTGCTTGAGCTGAATGTCCAACATGGCAGGCGATACTTACAGCTTTTTGTATGTTTATATTAAATATATTTATGTTTTTCTTACGACTTCATGGACTCAGATCTCAGATCTGACAAAATCATGCTCTTTTACATGGTGCAGCTTAATGTTCGAAAAAGAGCTACTGCAGAAAGGTATTCTTTGGAGAGTTGGCACTGGCAAAAACTTAGAATTGTTAAGGACAGATGGGTATCCAACGCACCTTGCTATCTAGCTCGACATATGGTCTATATTCTAGAAGATCTCTAAATGAGCGTCCTTATTGATGATATTCCAGCAAACAATAGAATGAAGAGCTAATACAGACCTGTTTTGACCCATCTGAACCAGAGAGGATTTTAAGTATTCCCTTGAGCTACAATCGAGTGCACAGTTGCATCTCTTGGCTAATCAGTATTTTATATAGTAGTTAAATCAGCCTACGCTATGGAGAAATGTGAGCTTGTTCACCTGAAAATGAGTGTCAAAGGAAAGGGTGAGACTTCACATCAAGTAGACACAACAAGAGAATGGAGATTACTTTGGAGCATAATAGCACCACCTAAAATGAAAACTGGTCTTTGGAGGTTTGTCCACAATTGTCTTTCCACATGCTAGTACTTAAAAAATAGGAATATAACAGACTCAGAGGCATGCTGTCACTGTGTCAAAAAGGCGAACCTTGCTCATACTTTTCTTACATGTCCGGATGTCGCTGTGATTTGGAAGGAACTAAAGAAAAGATGTAGCTTCAGAATCAAGAAAGAAGTCCTCTGTTCAAAACAAACATTCGCTATTTGATTTTTTAGTGGGTTTCACGAAAAGGGAGGCCATGATTTTAACTATTTCCTTTTGGTATATTTGGGAGGCTAGGAATACAGTGAGAAATGAAGAAACCGAAGTGCATCCTTCTGGTGTAGTCGAGAAAATTTTAGCATATGTTAACATGGTAATGTAGCATTGCTACAAAATAAACATTCCCAACAGGTATGAATCTAACAGATGGGTTCCACAACTAGAAGGATGGGTAATGATAAATGTGGATGATGCTGTTTTTGTGGATGCATAGCGAATGAGACTTGGTGTGGTGGTCAGATATCACAATGGAAATTTCTTGACTGCCCGTTTAAAAGGTATGGACAAGATTACAAATCCGAAGTTGGCGGAGGCTATTGCTTCCAGGCGAGCAGTACTATTTGTTTTGAAGCTCCTATATGATCAAGTTTTAGTGGCATCTGATTGTCTCTCCCTTATCAATAATATTCGATCAAGAAAAATGGATCATTCGCATGCATACGGGATCATTGTCCAAGACATCAAGATGCGGAAGCTTTCTTTATCTATTATTTTTACACTCTGGTGGTACATTGAAGCTTTCTTTTTCTATTATTTTTTTTCCTTTATCCATGTTAATAGACGATTTAGTGAGGTGGCACATAGGTTGGCCAAATCTGTTGATCAGTTTTCTGAAGATATCTGGCTTGATGTACCACCAGAGTGTATCTGGGTAAAACTTTGTAACTATTTGTGTTAAGCAATGAATAGCTACCTGTTAATGTCAAAAAAAAAAAGACAAACAACTTGATACAGTGCTAAGTCCCCTCCTGTCTCCCTAGGTCGCGGGTTCAAACCCACCCATTTTTGCACTATTTTCCCCAATTTGAGGTCTCGGCTCCATGGTCCAGCCGTGCCACAAAGGCGAAATCAAACTATAAAGCATCAGTTTTATAGTGTCTGCAGCAACACACACCTCTATTATAGAATAATGTTATTCTGTTTTGAAGAACTAAGTAAAACTCATTTATAACACGAGATAATTTTACTATTTTTTTCTATAAAATGAAACGGATTCTTGTGTGATTTTATATGAAATTCCTGCGTTCTAAGGGTGATGTTGTTGTATCAGTTGTATGCTGATGTTTTTGTGTTTAAAAGAAATATTACATGGTCATGTTTGGCTTAGTTCTGGTTTCTCGATGTGGTTTTCGTTTAAATGAGGGAAGTCAGATATCAAGATTTTATTATTTACAATTTTTGGCCTTTTTAGTTGGGTTTCTCCAATTAGATTCTTCAATTATAGGGCAAAATGTGCAATCGGAGCATAGGGCCAGCCATATCAAAATATAAGCAAAAAATGTGCTTGTAGTAGTACTACTGTTCTGTAACTAAAACAATATCTCAACTTGTTGATAAAAATATGCCGAAAACAAAGAAGAAAGAACGAAGGACGTGTTTGTTTCAAGGAATTCTAACGTAATCAAACGCGGAGCGGTATTCCAATCCGTTACATTAGTTTGGTAAACAGATCGCCGCATTCGATATCGGCCTTCACATCTCTGAAATATAGCCCCGAAGCCCCCGGACTCAGAATCGATACCGGCCCGTTCCTCTCGCGACGCTGGTAGCTCGACTTGCTCGCGAGTCGCGACTGTATGCCACGGCCACCGCCGCCAACCGATCGGCCGCCGCCGAGCGCACCACCTGCTGCCGTCTACCTGCTCGCCTCCCGCAGCTAGGCTGCTCAGCTGGTGCTGCCGCATACCTGCTCGCCTCCCGCGGCTAGGTTGCCCCGTCGCTGCTCTCTGCAAGGAGCACGGCTGCACGGCAACGGAGCGGGGCGGAGAAGCAGTGGAGCTGGCCGGAGAGGAGCGGAGGCAGCAAGGGGGCATGGAGGCGCGGCGCAAGAACGGGGCGGAGCGAGGGGGCATGGCGGCGCGGCGCGAGAGCAGGACGGAGGACGAACGGAGGCGGTCAGCATGGAGGAGCGGAGGCAGCGAGGGGCATGGCGGCGCGACATGGAGGCAAAGGCGGAGGCGGAGAGAGGACGAGAGCTCGATGCGGCGATGCGGGAGCAGAGGTGGCGATGGTGTCGAGAACTCGAGATGCAGCAAGAAGCGCCGAGAAGTCTGCTTTCCGGCTGGTTGTGTGTACGATTAGATTTGTGCAACAATGTGGATATGTTGAATAATTTATATTTGATTTGAAAATGTGAAAGAAGTAGAAAATGTTGTGTATTGAATTTTAATGTTTAATCTGGATTCATATGTTTTACGTTGAAAATATAAAAAGAATTGATATTATACTAGAAAATTTACGCGGTGATTGCCGGGTTATTCGTGTATATTTTTATTATGCATCTTTAGTTAAAGCAGTATATTTTAAATTTATTATTTAATAAATAGAAGTATAGTTGTCTTGACATAGATGACAAAATTTTATAAATATATACTTCGGTCTAAAAAAATGTTTTTGAAATAATTTTCAAAGCATAAATATGACTTTTGTTATCTATAAAATATTTAATAAAAATTAGCATCGGTACACTTTTAAAAAAGTATTTTAAAAACAAATTATTTCTAATTTTGTAACTTAATAAATTTAAAATTATTTCTAATTTATATTAGCAATATTTGATTAAAATATTACGTTCAAAGCTACTATTTTTTAGATCGAAGTTGTAAGGGAGAAAAAGATTATGGTAATTAAGAATTTTTAGGAGGTAAAACAATTTAAGTTATTTAAATAAATATTTTTATTACATATAAAAGTCTTTAATTGTAGCATATACTTGTAAGACATAGAAGTAAAATAAATTTATAAAAACTTCTTTTATATTTTTTGAAATAGTTCTATTGAATCTGTAGCAAAAATAAATTTGATATAACAAAATAGTTACAGTTAATTTCTTATATCTATGCTATTGTCTATATGTATTATCACATACTCCTTCTATTTCTTAATTATTATTTACTGTTAATTTTTAATATCATCTTTGACTATTCAATTTATCTAAAAAATTAATTCAAATATGTAAAATTTTAAGTTGTGATTCAAATAACTTTAATGATAAAGTAAATTATAATATATAAAATTTATAAAAAATTAAATATGACTATAGTCAAAAATCTGAAAAAGTTAGAACGATGGCACCGTCGTTCATGTCTGCTCTCGCCGAGTATAAACACACTTTTATGTTAATCGAGGAATAAAATTTCTCATTCTTAATATTTACTTTTAGATTTTAATTCGACGATTAATATTTTTTAAAGTGACGTGGCGTAACTAGAGTTGAGAGAACGCTTGCGCTTTAATATATAAATATATTAAAGATTTAAATTGATTGCATTACATTTTTTCTCAATCAAACAATGTATTAGAATCAGAAATCATTACATAACCGAACCAAACAAAGTTTGTATTGAGAAATATTGATTCCAATAACACCCGTGCTTGATTATGATTACGATACCGTTACAAAAGTTCAACGAAACACTACCGCAGTTCCTCGGAACCATGCTTTCCAGATAGCCGGCCGACATTGGGAAAACCACGGCAAAGGCTGCAGATGCCTGGCGGCAGTGGCGTACCTAGGATTTTGGGGTAGGGTATGCCGCAACAATTTTTTCATACGCAACTTGATATGATTCATGTATAAAATAGTACAATATATCTATATATAATAGTTTGTCTATACAATATGTAAACTATAATATAGATAGTTCAGCTAAATATAGACAAAATATGCATAAAAGAGGATTAGAGTCCAGTTACTTCTTGTCTGGTCTACGTTTTCTCAGAGACATAAAAGTCTCTATTATATCATCTTCATCCACTTGAAAGAAAATATCCCGCTCAATGAACGTGACTAGACAATCATCCAAAAGACTATCTCCCAACTTATTTCTTAAGTTAGTTTTGACAAAAGACATTGCAGAAAACGCCCTTTCAACACTTGCAGTCACTACCGGGAGAAGCAATACCAACTTGAGAAGCAAATAAACCATGTCATACACTTTATGCCTCTTTGTTTCAACTAGTTTAACTGAGAGGTCAACAAGATTCTCTAGATCTTTGAAGCTATCATCTTGTCTCAAGTCATCAATATAATTATCAAGTTGCAACTCTAGTTTCAGCAAATCAGGGCCTTTGATATCAGCAGG
>BCLH01001445.1:71761-83755 GCA_001602315.1 Zoysia pacifica | reverse complement strand
TGCGCGGGTCCGCGGTGACCACGCACTGCAGGTTGGTGAACCACGGCCCGCGGAACGTGAACGTGCCGCCGCGCTCCCTGAGCACGCCGGTCACCCACTCGTACATGTCGGCGCGGATGCCGAGCAGCAGGGACGGCAGCATGCCGACCACAGGCCACGACGGCAGGCCCTGCGACAGCCGCTGCCGCAGCGAGTGGATCGCCACGAAGATCGACACGGCCGCCAGCAGCTCCAGCGTCTGCACCTCGGGGAGCAGCCGGCCCGCGAGGCCGCCGGCGCCGAGCGTCCCCGCCGTCGTGGCGTTGTGCGTGACGGCCATCGCGTCCAAATCGCTCATGGCGTTTCTGCAGCGGTGGTGTGACTGGTGTCGCTTGTGGTGTGCCTGTGCGTGGGTTTATGGAAGATGGCCGGGGGTTCGTGGGACGATGCTGCGATATATAGACGCGCTTCCTGCTGATTGATGGCGACGTTTTGGGCCGTTTGATTTGGTGAGCTAAAAGGCTTGCTGGAACGAACAAAGCCGGTGTAACCTTCCGTGACACGATTAGTCGGAGGCGAGCTCTCTGAGCAGGCGGGCAAAACCGCCTTCCCTGCTTGACACGGTAATGTATGCTTGGCTTGGTGCCAAGTACGCTGGGGGGGTACAAGGTCTGGATGGAAGATTTTTTTTTCTTTCAAAAATGGGCCCGGAGCACTGCGTTTGATAATTTCATTAAGGTTGAAGATGAAAACGGCAGCCTAGTTGCTTGTGTGAGAAACTGAGAACCACCCCGACTGGCCAGTGCATCCAGCAAGGTAAAACCGGTAAAAAAAATAAAAAATTTAAAAGTTCAAATACATTCAATCAATTTTTCTGATTTTTTATGAAAACCGTGAAACTGGCTTAGACCGGTATCTGCGGTTGGATCGGTAACTTAAACCCTGATTCTACACCTGTGCACGCTAATTGCCTGAAACCGACACGGCAGATACGAATTTAGGCATTATTTTTCCCCTCGCTTCCGAAAAAAAAAGAAATAGGATCTTAGTGATTTTTCCCCTTGATTCTACACCTTGGTTCTATTTCATCTCTTCAACGCTAAAAACTCTTGTGTTATCCACATTAGACAAAATCTATAAAAGATCGTTGGGCCATGCGGGTTCTCCATAATAATATACGCTCGTCAATCGCGAGCAGCCATGGGTGAACCAACCAACCGGCGCTTTTGGGATCCAGGAGGCGATCTACGATCTTGGCGCTTGATTTTTTCGCATAAAGCGAAGCCGCCACAAAATTCTCACGGATGCCGTGCCCGCCGGTTCGGTGCAGCACACTGGCGCGGCCGAGGACAACGAAACTCACAGTCACAGCCCCGGTCCGGCAGTCGGCCGCGGCGGGACGGGAACCGGGCGTGCCGTCCGCCCGTGCCCCGATCCGCTCCCGCACGTGGTATCCCTTGCTGCCGTGCCCAGCTGAAAGCGGCCGCGCTCCCCGGGTGTTGGTCGTGGTGCGGTCACCAAACGCAACCACTACCGCCCCGCCGTGCCCCCGGTTAGCTCGCCACTGCGTGCCCGGCCGGCGGCCACCAGCGGTTCCCGAGCCACCACGCGATCACGCGTCATGCACTCCGTATTCCTTCTGACCGCTCGTGTCCGTTGCGTGCAACGGAGCGGCGCGATGACGCTCGGTGTCAAGTAGTTTACGCAGCTTCGTGCCTTCGTTGGCCTCCTCACGCCACGGCACCGCTTCTGTTAGGCCCGTCCGAACCCTTTCGTTTTCCACCCGTTAGTATTGTAGAGTTGTTTGCTCCGTGTAGGTGATCCGTCGCTCTTCTCTGCTCCAGCCATTGTTCCTAAGCTAAGCTGACGTGGTCGTATCACGTATAACTAGCATGGGCAATCAACCTTTCTTCCACCTGCAATTCATCAACCACGAAACTCCTTTTCTTGGAGCAAGACGTTCCGTTCTGCGCATTAGATTTCACGGGTAGCTAAGATTGGTTGTCTGACGACAACTGCCCTGCTGCAAACCTAAGCGTGCACACCCGTTGCTGTCAGTGGTACACTTGCTGCTTGGGATGCAAGTTTTCTATTTTATGAGTCGATCTACCACTAAAAAAATCTTTTCAAATGAATTAAAATTTTATCCCACCTTCCTAAATTCATAACATAACTGTATTAAGATGTTGACCCTCAAATATCCAATGGCACCCCTACTTGCACCCCTACTTGCTGCAGAAGTGTAGCTTCCAAGCATACGAGTTGTGTTTCGTTTGCGTTGTCTCCTAAATATAGCCCTACAACTAAAGATATTATCCCTCTGAACGAGAAAGAAACCCAAAAGAGATGAACTGTGATATTCTATTTTCACAGGACAAAAATTGTGTTGTGATGATAGACAAGCACATCACCTGTCCGCAGATGATATTCCTAACAACTCAATTATGCATTATCATTTGTAGAACGACAACATTACAAGGCATCTGAACCATGCTGAAGAATACAGTTGCCTATCAAAGTTTGTTAATCTGCTATTTGCAAAACAGAACAAAAAGATTCTAGAAGTTGCATGTCATGAAATATTATATTTGATGGTGCAAGTAAAATATGTCACCGAGACTATTATAAATACACTTGAAGATTACAATTAAACAAATGCAGTGTAAGCAGAGTAGCCGTTCGATGCGTTGTGACCATAAAACACAAGGACCCGTTCGTACTGGGCCAAGTCGCATTAGATAGAATGGGCCGTACTTCTGAGTTGCCCACAGAGCTCGTGTATGTGGAGGCCCAACCCGACAAGAGAAATGGTCCAAAGCCCGTCTACATGACGGCCTAAAGGCCCTAAACCAACCGACCAAGCAGAGTGCCGTCGAACTTTCCACCGGCTTCCGGAATCCGATTCTGCTCCCTTTCTGTGAATCAGGCACCAGCGGAAGCCGAGACGAGCGCAGCAGCAGCAGAAGCCGGCGGCGGACAGGGGAGGAGAGGCGAAGAAGATGTCGTACCTACTGCCGCACCTGCACTCGGGGTGGGCGGTTGACCAGGCCATCCTCGCGGAGGAGGAGCGCCTCGTCATCATCCGCTTCGGCCACGACTGGGACGAGACTTGCATGCAGGTAACGACCCCGCCGCCTAACCCTAGCTCCGATAATCGTTGATCTCTGAAATTGGATGCCTACTGCGGGGTTCCTTTGGGGCGAATTAGAGGAGGGTACGGCTCAGCTGGGCGTGCTTGTGTTGATTTTTGGCCAGGCTGCGGTATTGGTGAGATGGAACGAGTTCATTGGGGATTTGTTGTGAAGACTGGTACATGTTATGATGTTAAGTACAACAAATTTAGGGCCCGTTTGTAACGGAGGAAATCTTTCCTTTCCTGCGTTTTTTCTGTGAAATTGAATTGATTTCTGTAAAATTTCTGCGAAATTCCTATGAAATTTCTGTGTTCCAAACGGGGCCTTACTGTTATTTAGCAAGCTAGAAAGGATACTCCCTTACTGTGAAAGTTCAAAGTGCTTAATTTGTTGTCGTTGAAGTTCACAAACGTTGTAGTCTTCCGTGTTTGCCCTTCATCCTGTTTGCCCATCGCCACCCACCCAGCCTGGCCCAAGCCACCGAGGCCGCCACCGTCGACACCTCGATCTGGACATCTTCGAGCCCAACGCGGCGACTTTCCGTAGCCCCTCTGCATCCTCCCCGTGCTACCAGAGGAGGGGAATGAGAAGAAATGGTCTGGCCTCACCGGCGCCGCTCGATCTGCCGAAGGAGTCGCCGCCTCTGCCCCGTGGAGGCCAGTGCTCCTCCTCAAGGTCCCTGCCCGCCCTCCTCCAATGGCCACAGCCACCATTCACTCACAACCAGGGGCCTTTCGCCTAGACGGAGCCACCGCTGCCATTTTTCAACTGTTGTTTGCAATAATGGCCGCAGATGTAGTGCTTGCACTATCGCTGCTCTTTAATTTCCTATTGCTTGTAGAACAGGGGATTTCCTCTTTGATTTCAGAATCGGATTTTTCTATATATCTATTGCTTTCCTCTTTGATTTCAAAATCGGATTTCAGAAATCAAAATTTTCTATCGCTTGTAGAACGAGTAGCAATGGTACGACACTCCATTAATCAGGTTGGGGAGGTGGGCCGCGCGCCGGGGAGCATGATGTGACTGGGGAAGCGGGCCACAGAGCGCGACGGGGAGCACGACGGAAGGTCGTTGGGTACGCACGGTGGAAGGTGCGCTGGGGAGGTCCGGTGAGGCACGGCAGCAGGCGCGCCTGTTAGGCACGGTGGAATGAGTGCCGGCTGTGCAAGAGAGCTCGAGGGTAGAATCGTCAACTCTGTGTTTCCTTAATCCTTGCGAAGTTGTCTTAAACGACAACAAAAAGTGCACGGAGGGAGTAATTGTTGTGTATCTACACGCAGAAAATATGTGCACAAACAGTCATGCCAAACTCAACCACTACTATCATGGAACCCTCCTTTTTGTCTTTTGGGGCGAATTCTCTATCTGACATACAGTAATTACTGGGATGCTGATTGAATATCTGGGAGTAGTTATAGATTCGTGAAACTCGGTAAAGATTGACACAGGAATATGTGGATAGATTATTGAACGATCAGTCGTATTAAGTATTTATTCTGCTTGCTGGTACAAGAGGGTTGTGAATTGCAATTGTTTTGCTTATTGATAGTATTTGCTAAGTTGAGTTGCAGTGATTTATGCTATCGTAAATGAGAACTTTGCTACCAATGCTCTATCATCATGGTGAGTTAGGTCTTGTATTGTATGTTTTTAATGAAAAATGTGTGCATTTATTTGGACTCTATCTAAACTTTAGGTGTGTTCGGATCCGCTAGTAACAGCTGCATGTTTCACTGTTTGGAATTGATGCTACAGTGAAAAAAGTTGAATCGCTGCAGCCGCGCAGCCACAATACGCCGGAAGAAGCTGAACCAAACAGGCCCTTTCTTTATAGTTTGTTTGCACTTTGATTTTTTTTTGTTTCATTCTGTGATTCTACTGCAATTTAGTACTCCCTCTGTCCCGTTTTATAAGTCATTTTGGAGCTGGGCACGTCAATTAAAAAAAGTGGAAAAGGTGGGATGTTGTAAAAACGAGGAGGAGAGAGAGAGTGGAGATGTATTGGGAAGAGAAAAAAGTGTCTGGGAAGTGAGATTGGCTTATAATTTGGGAAAATTTGAGAAGTCCAGAATGACTTATAATTTGTGACGGAGGGAGTACTACTTTTTTTTTTGCATTATTGAGATTCCTGTTTTGGTATTTCTATGTTCAGATGGATGAAGTGCTGGCTGGAGTGGCTGAAACAATAAAGAACTTCGCTGTTATCTACCTCGTTGACATCACTGAGGTTCCTGACTTCAACACCATGTACGAGCTGTATGATCCATCGACGGTGATGTTCTTCTTCCGGAACAAGCACATCATGATTGATCTTGGGACAGGAAATAATAACAAGATCAACTGGGCCTTGAAGGACAAGCAGGAGTTCATTGACATCGTGGAGACTGTCTACAGGGGAGCCCGCAAGGGCCGTGGTCTGGTGATTGCGCCGAAGGACTACTCAACCAAGTACCGCTACTGAGGGCATTTGTGTCGACTATTGTTGTGTGATTTGTAGTCTGCTATCTGGCAAATACCAACATTCTGAAATATGACTCTCGACGTGATGTGTCATTCAGTCATGTCCCATATGCAATGTTAGCCAACTTTTGCTGAGCATTGCTCGATTATGTCTTGTTTCATAATATTGTACCCTGTGTCAGTTTGATCAGTATCAAAATTGAGAATGTCTATTGCTATGACTTTGTAAAAATGATGCTGTCTTGGTTGTGCTCAAGTCGACCAAAGCTTCACTTTGTCATGCTCATGCATCGCTGATGCCTTGCTAATAGAATGCATTGAGTTTCAGCTGTTTTTCCCCCCCTCTATTTTACCATGAGCGACTACCAACTAGGATTCAGCAGGAGTTGCAAGCTTTTGTGTGCACTTGAAGAAGAGATGGCGCAATGCGCCCAATCTTCCATAGGCTGCATGCTCCTGGAACAGGGTGAAACGGGTTTGAGGTCTATGCAGGTAAGTCGTCGGCGTTCTGGAAACAGGCCTTGCATTGCAGCCGCCAACATCATCGCGCTACAAGTTCAGCCCGGTGGTGGAGGCCTTTCGCACTTGCATACTTGCATGACGGTGCACTCACATGGTCCAAGAGAACACGAGCAGCAGCCAGCAGCAAGCTAATCTCTTTTGATGTGTCACTTTTTCCGCCAAAGCGGGCATCGGATGAGTCCGCGCAGGCGCAGCTGGAGGCTGGAGCCTGGAACCCAAACAATCCCGCTTGCCGGCTGCGCGAGCCTGCGATGGCCGCGTCTCCCAGATTTATTGGCCGAACGTCCGCGGAAGGCTTGATTTTTTATAAGCGGATTTTTTCCCAACCACTTCATCAACTGCTTCACATTCAGAACCGTCGGATGAATAAATTTAATTTTTTTATTTTTTAATAAATAAACATTTATTTTTTTATTTTTTATATAAATAAGCTTCACTTATGATACCACGTGTTATTCACTCATCTATTATCATCTCATATTCATCTCGTTTTACAAAATATTTACTCGTGAATTTTTAATTTTTTTTTTTTGGTTGAGAGGTGATGACAAGTATGAGGTGAAACCAGTTGAGAGTAGAATCATACAGAGACAATTTAACTCGATGAAATGAAAACCACTGGTCTTTTTTCATTCACCGTTCTCACGAATAGTTCTCTCTAGCGGGTCTCACGAACGTGTGCATGTACAACAACTGTTGAGCAGTTGCAGTTGATCAGAGGAATCATATAGTGAGAAGATAAATAGGTAAAATAATTGTAAATAAAGTGAATGATACATGATATATGAAGTAAAAGATTCATCTCATCTATTTATTTATTCATTCGACAGTTTTAAATATAATGAGTATATAAAGTGGCAAGCAGAAAATCCGCTTATCCCATTTTGAGAACCGGCAAACAGGGCGCTGTTGCACGCGCGTAGGAGTAGCTTGCGACATGGCGGGTCGTGTTCGTGTCGTCGCCCATAGGCACGTCGAGCGGCCAGCGCCAGGGACCCACAGAGTCCTCTCGGAATCTCCAGCCTGCCAGACTGCCAGTACTGCGACAGTCAGTTGAGGTCTGTTACTGTTGGGGTCCACTTGTTCCAACCGCTCGCCTGCACCGTTGCAGCAGGGCGGTTGCTGGCTGGACGCGCGGACTGCAAGGACTCGACGACGCTTTTGGCAGAGTACAGGGGTGAAATGGTACGTAGATTTATAAATGAGATTTATTTTTTTTATAAAAAAAGATTTATTTTATGTGTTTATTTATTGATTTAACGGTAATAAATATAGCAATTATTAAAAAGGCTAATAAAAAATCCGCTTATCCAGAGTTGGCCCTTGGCCGCGTCGGTCATGGCAAGCAGGGTACAGTACACTTTCGCTTGTCCGTCGGATTTGCTTTCGAAGGAACGGGAGGGCATCGCCGCATCAGCAAGACCCACCTCGCACCGTGGATACGCTTTTACCTAAGCCAAGTATCGATCGTCGCACTGCGGGAGCCTGCGTCTTTCGCCGTTGGCAATGATCTGTAGCACCGCCCGGTTAGTGACATACTCATGCTAGCGATCCGGGATAGGTATGCGGCAAAATAATTTTTTCCATCTGAAACAACGTAGCAATAAATGGACACAAGTATGACAAAGGGGAAAAACAAAAGTGAGAGGAGGTAATGTTAGGGTTGCTCCCTATTTGCGAGGATGACAAAGAGCATCCACAACGTATGTTGGGATCGAGCCATGGTTCGACTGTTGGTTCGACGAGCGAACCGAGCACGTTGTAGCCTTCGAACCGAGTGAGGAGAGAGAAATAATTAAACCATCTGCTCGGTGCGATTCATAGCGAACCAAGGTGAATAAAATACGAGTCTGCTGTACAAGTTTCCTCCAACAAAGAGAAGTTGCGTCCGGAAGAATCGGAGAAAGGAATTTTCTAATTCAAAGTTGGGCGCACCAATCGATTTATACGTTGGAGGGATCGAACTATAAAAAATCGAACAGAACCTTACTCGCAGGGCGCGACGTTGCGGATGCTCAAATAGAGCTTCCCTACAGAAAAAAAAAGGGTCCGTCAATCTTAACCACTCATCTGTGTATCTGATGACTTATGTGAAACCAGGCTGTAGAAGTGACATGAAGCCCCAACCAGCTTGTGTTGCTCGTCTGTTGGATTTAGATTGTAATCCTGGTTGATTTATATCAATGAAACTTACAGCAAAAAAAAAATTGTCTGTGAGCTCGATACCATTGAAGGCCGTTGTACTTCTTCTCACTTCACGGCTTCGTAGACAAGGTCCGAATCATTGCGCGAACGGAAACCAGACATTCAGAGAGTACACAAGCTTGGGCGAAATTAGGCATGACACGAAGCATTCATTCTCAGAACTCAGAAGACAGAACTGTATTCCATTTTATCATGTTCATGAACATCCACGAATTCTGGCAGGCAACGAAGCATCCGAACAACCAAATTGCAACAGACAGGAAAATGCAGATTAGAAGACACAGATCAGCAAGGATCTCTCAAAATTTCTCCCAAACTCCAGTCTCAATAAGCAACAGTCGATCAGAAACATGAACCAATTGAGACCGGCACCATTTCATCAGGACACATCAAGCATCATGAAGACCAAACAAACATTACCATCCATCAACCGGAAGCAGAACCAATGACACGAGGCGCGTTACTACTTACTGTCCTTCGCCGTAGAAATGAGCAGCCGGAATGGAGGCCGATGAAGTCGTTGCTGTGGACGCGCAGCCGCCGAATGGTCCCCCGACGACGCAGCTGCTATTCATCTGGATGCTGGAGGCGGCGGCCAGTGAGGAGGCGAGGCTGGGGAGGTGGAGGCGCGGGAATGGCACGTAGATGCCGTGGACGGCCACGCGCGAGTTCACCACCACGTCAGGCTCCTTCACGGGTATGTAGTTGATCCGGACCTCGTCGGAACCGGAGCCGGCGCCGTGGGTGATGACGAGCTGGTGGTACTCGCCGGTCAGCGTGGGTAGCTTGGTGCCGGGGCGGAGCCGCAGGAGGTTGGCGTGGGTGAGGCGGTGCCCGGGGACGATGTGGAAGCGCACCGATGAGACGTAGTCCTGCCCCCCGCCCGTGAAGATGGCCTGGTCGTCAACCGCGAACACCGTCAGGTTCGAGAACTTCTCCAGCTCGGCGAACTTGACGCGCATGGCCAGCGACACGAAGCCGAACCCGCCGTCGCGCAGCCGGGATACGGCGTCGCGGATCATGATGCGCACAACGGACGCGGCAGTAGCGGCGGAGGTGGCGGCCGACCTGGCGGTGAGGTGTTGGCGGCGGTGGTGGTGTTGCTCGGCCTCGTAGCTGCAGGAGGTGTGCGAGAGCGGCGGGACGAAGCCGTGGAGCCCGTGCACCACGTACTTGCCGTCGTTGTAGAGCTCGGGGTAGGAGATCTCGACGCCGTCGACGTACAGGCTGACGTGGTTGACGACGAACGGCCCTGGCTCGGCGGCGACGTTGAGGCAGAAGCCGACGGAAGCCGACGGGAGCTTCACGGTGGGCGCGGCGGCGAGCTCGGAGAAGGGGAAGTAGCCCAGGGCGATGTGCTCGAGGAAGAGGCGACGGCGCGAGCACCCGGGACAGGAGGCCTGGAGGAAGACGTCGGGCGCCGCGAAAACGGTTATGGCCCCGGACCACCCAGCGACGGGTGGCGAGTCGGCCAGGAGCGTTGCCGCCGACGCCATCTCGTTGTACCCCAGCGATGTGAGCACCTTCGCGAGCTGCGGCAGACCTAGGTCGTCCACCGAGGCCCCTGTCGGCTCCCCGCTGGCGTGGACGGGAACGGAAGGGGTCGCCACCGCGTTGTAGTACGGGTGGGGAAGCGGAAGCGTCGTGGTCGAGGGGACCGGTTCGTCGAGCGGTGGAGTAGCAGCGACGCCCGACGCAGACCACTGCACCTCGGCTCGCGGCTGCGGCGGCGTCGGGGAGGTCTGATCAGCGGCCGGGTCGCAGGAAGGAGGCGGCGAGGGCGCTTGGGGTTGATCAAGCCGCGTGGGCTCCGCAGCCGTCGCAGCCGCTCCGATCGTTGCCATGGCCTCTTCGCCGGAGGGAGCCTGCGCGGCCACTGGGGTGAAGGGGTGGTCGAGGACGTGCAGCGACTGGCTCTCCTCCAACCCGAAGTGGTTTTGGTGCATGGAAGGCGCGGGGATGATGCGGGCGGTGGCCGTCGTCGTCAGGGAGCGGTGGCGGTGGACGTGGGCATGGGCGCTCGTCAGCAAGTTGTGGTGGGAGGAGGAGGAGGCGGCGGCGGCGGGGAGAAGCGGCACAAGCGGAAGGAGCAAGACGACAAGAAGGGGGACGTGGAAGGGTGCCATTGGAGTTGGGAGAAAGCTGGCGGGGAGGTGGCAATGGCTGCCGAAACGAAGTGGATTGGAGGCGGTTATATAGACCGGGAATGGAACGGTTACGGGAGACGCTTGGGCCAAACTGCTGTGCCCGTGATGTTTCAATTTTCAAATGTCCAAAATGAAATATTCTTCGTTCGTCAATGGGAAGTACAATAAGTTTTTGTTTTTTTGGTGGTATGTTTCAATTTTCAAATGTCCAAAATGAAATATTCTTCGTTCGTCAGTGGGATGCAAGTTTCTTGTTATTTTCATTGGATCATCAACATTTTTTAAAATAAAGTAATTTCCTCTCCACCATATATTGTTAATCGGATAATATCTATTGAATATCTACATGCATCCCTAATTGTACCCCAGGAAGAACATGTCCATTTGTGGGGGCATTTATGCTTTGCTCATTTTTGTAGAACTACTCTCTTCAGTTTTAAAATACTGATACTATTAATTTTTAATATCAACTTTGATAATTTATTTTATTCAATATTTTATTTAAATATGTAAAATTATTAGTCAAGTTGCAAATACTATTATTAATAAAATAAATTTGTAAATATGATGAATAATTAAAGTTGATTTTAGAATTTTGAGAAACAAAATTCGAGTGAGCTTTTCTTTATCTTTATGTTAGATTAAAATTATTTCTCATTTTACTTTGAAATTTCGGATTGCTTTAATATGATGTTTTATTGCTGTCATCTGTACATCATAAATAGGGTTTGAACAGCAGAGTGGCGTTGTTATGTGTAGCTGGATGCTTTGGCCTTTGTTGTATCGACCGTGAAACATATGGTAGCAGCTCTTGAGATTCATAGCCGATGGTCAATCAGTTTATCCATTAGTTACTGCTCGTACTATTTTCTCCATCTCAAAATAAATACTGTTTTTTACTTTTTAAAATCAAGTTTAACTATTCGTCTTCAAAAAATTTACAAAAATAGTCAGGTTCAAAGTACTTTTTAGTAATGAATCTTTTTACAATAAAATAAATAATATTTTTATAAATTTTTTAATAAGAAGAATGGTCGTAGATGTTTTAAAATCTAAAAAGACACTTATTTTGAGACGAAAAGAGTATATTTTTCTAAAAAATCTATAAAATTCTATGTGATTCATATAAATTTGAAATTTATCTAATTTTTGAACGTCCGGGTCAGCGATGGATTTGGGTGGCTCATGCAATCAGCTTGGGCCTTACAAAACGAACAGTGAAGCGATTCAGGCCCACGGTCACCATTATTATTTTTTCTTCTGGAAAAGGCGCATAAACCTCGAGCCTGGACAAAATTGCCCCTGCCTTCCCGTACCTTCGCTTCCACGTCCCGCCCGGAGCAGGAAGCGTGCCGCGACCCTGCGATTCGACGGCCCCATCCGCCCTTTTCCTGCGGCGCACGCCTAAGAGACGGAGTCCTCGACACCCATCGACGAGGACCAGAGATGGTGGTGATCGAGCCGGAGCCGGAGCCGGAGCCCGAGCAGATGACGCGCCCCGCGTCCTCCGCGCCCGCGGAGCGACCTGCTGCCGCGGTCGGCGG
>BCLH01001445.1:49966-65037 GCA_001602315.1 Zoysia pacifica | reverse complement strand
CGCGATCGCGCATTCGTGCACAGTTGTCTGTCGAACGCTCATCTTGCGAGGCGCTTGTGGAACATTGGTTTGCAGAGTCCTCGACCCGGAAGAGGAAGCCTGTTGGCGGCGAGCGGAAGGACGGGAAGCGGCGGAGGACTGCCACGGCGGCGGCGGAGGATGGGACCAAGGACAGGGCGGAGATGGCCATCGAGCGCGCCGAGCGGTGCCTGGAGAGGATACGCGCCATCAAGCGGAGCCTGCTCGCCGCTTGGACCCACTGTTGATCGGAAGGGAAGAGGATGATCGGATCGACGAGAAGAAATGGGCGGAGAAGATGGAAAGGCGGGCATGCGAATAATTATTTTTAATAATCAAATCGCCTTTGCCGACAAAATGTATTTTGGCCAGTACTTTTTGTTGTACATGTTCTTGCTTTGGCTAGTGGAAAAGTGGGAATCATCCCGTTCGTCGGTAGATTTCACTTTAGGCCAAACGGGCACGGTTTTGATTTGCTGCCAAATATTTACGAATTTAGCTGAATTGCATAAATCGTGAAGCGAACCGTGGTCTGATTTTAAATTGTCTTCACCTCCTCGTTGAGAGCAATACGAGACGGCCTCGATTGACACAGCCGGGAATTCCAAGAAGAAATAGCCAATGTACAAAACGCGGCACGAACCCAAAGCAGAAGCCAGTGTTCAAAGATGTTGCAGGTGCACGGCTTCGAGTTGCTCCCTCGTGTCATTTGAATTCTACTAGTATTTTTAAGATTTGTTGATCGAAATTTTTATTAATATTTTTTATAAATTTAAATGGGACGAGGGAGTAGAAAACCTCTATATGGGCCCTGGTGATGGGCCTACGAGGATCGCTACGATATCAGGTCATTTGGCCCACTTCCACTGTCGTAAAGAACGAAGGGTGCGTTTTGTTTGTTACAACTTTTTCAAGGTTTGGCTTTACCAAATTATGGTCATTACCAAAAAAAAGTGAGGAAATGTGAGTTTGGTTCGTTACCTTTCTAAATTTTAGCATGTACGAAGAAAATTGCGTTTGAATAGTTACGGTAACAAAATTTATCAAATCATTTATTTAATACATTGAGTCCCCATATTATAAAAAATATTGGAGAAAATATATTGAACTGAGATCTTATTTTGAAGATTTAATTACAAGGAATAAAATGATGTATTTTAAATGCAATTTTGATCTACCATTTGTGAGTAATTGTCACTTAATTGTAGCTAACTAAAGATTTTGGAATCCGTGAGTGCTACCGACGTGCTGCCATGTTACTGGGCCATCGGTGGTCTGGGCGTTGGCTGTTGAAAGTATTGGCAACATCAAAATTTTTGTTGGTAAATCAAATCTTAGAAAAAAAAATCTAATAAAAATTAAATTTTATAGGTACACTAAAATTTGGTAAGGTAAATGAAAGTAACAAACCAAAAACCCCCCGAAGACCCTGGTCTGTTCGGCCCTCCCTTTCCCGTTGCTACTCCGACTACCGCCGCGGAAGCACCGAGGAGCGCGAACCGCCTGACTTCCCGTCGCGCCCCGCGGCGCGGCCGCAGTGCAGTGAGGAGGAGGAGGAGGAAGAGAGGCTGAGGAGAGTGTCCAGTCGGAAGGGCTGAAGCGGAGATGGTCTGGGCGCTGACCCCCGTCGACACCGTCCGTGGTGCGCCGCGTTCCCTCTGTCATCCTGGGCCGTCTTCCGATGAGTTGGGTTTGGCTAACATTTTTTCTCACTTTCATTTTCTAGGGACGCAGAAGCACTACATTTTCGCCGCCGGAACGTACAAGGTCGGCCGCAAAGGTGCCTCCTTGGTCTTCCCCCTTCCCCTCCTCCTCCATTTTCTCGCTGTTGGAGTAATTAGTTGTTAATTAGCTGTTTGCATTGCTATTGTCATCGTGGGGTTCACGAAACCTAAAATTAGTACATTTAATACACGGATTAAATATTTGGAATGCCCTGATTCGGGAAACGGCTTATATTTTGTTACTGTCGAACCGGCAATGGAATAGAGTGGGGATATTCGTTTGGCTAGGATTTATCCTTTCTCCTGTTTTTGATTGTCCTAGCGTTTGAATCCGTGTATTGAGGCTCATGATCGATCACTCTATGCTACAGACTGTGATGTGATTGTTCAGACGGACCAATCCATATCCAGAGTCCATGCCGAGATTTCAATTCAAAAGATGGTTGCCTGGGATCCGCGCTCCGGTGCACCTGCCACCCCTTCTTGTGTTCATGTAGTTGATCGTTCAAAGTATGGCACATTTGTCAACAAAGTACATGGAACCCAGGGCAGTCGTCTACATAAAGATGAAGATGTGATGCTAAGTGATGGGGATACTGTGACTTTTGGGACTGGAAATGCAACCTTCAGGTGAGCACAAGTCAAAACATGACTTTCATTCGCTAATGCCTTCATTTACTACGTATCTTTGGCACACATCTCCTTGCATAAAAATCAATACAGCTATAATCTTTGGTTTTGGTTAACGAAGATGTTCCTTAGGAACAAAGAAGTTGTACTTAAGATGTTTTTCTTTCTGGCAGGTTGTCGTTTGTTCCCCTAGTGGCCTTTTTTCATGGCAAGAAGTCAGCACGGATTGATCCATCACTTCAAGCAATAATGACATCTATTGGTTAGTGGTAATTGACACTTCTATTATGCATAGGAATACTGTTATTTGATTACCAGTCATTTTCTTTTAATGAGGCTTGTTGCTGAGCACTGATATATGATAATATGTTATCCTCTTTTAGATGCTAATGATACTTTCCATTGTTTCTGTAAGGTGCATATGCTACTCGTAAGTGGAGTGATGAATGCACCCATGTTCTGGTTGATGAATCATGTCCGTTAACACCTGAGCTCCTCGATGCAGTTATTGCAAAGAAGCAGATTGTGTTGGGAGATTGGTTTAAGGTACTTTTGTTTCTCTATTTGCCATACTTCCTATAAGCTTCGATGCTGTCTCTTATATCACCTGGACTTGTGGATGGACTTATGTGAATAGCTCGCTGCACTATAGTAAGTTCTTTTTTATTTTTTTTTTTAAATCATGTTTCATGTACAGAATGCTGATGGCTAAAATAGATCAGGTGTTTTGAATCTTGATACTGAACTGGCAATGGACACCTAGTTAACTTGTGTCATGTGTACTGTTCGCATTCGGATGCATGTCACATGTTTTATTTAATTTCGGCCTATTTCAGGCAATGACTGAAAAGAACATGCATACTGAAATCCCGTCTTACGCACAGTAAGTTGTCGACATCCCTTCAGCACCTGATAATAGACTGTGTGTAGATCCTTGTATCATGTTGTGCCTGCTTTGTAATTATAGACAGTAAGTATTATTGGAACTTGATCCAGATACACCCCAAACTTGACTCTTGATGGGACAGTGATCAAAATGGTTGATGTCAACCTCATCCAGAACTGCCTAACAGACTATACTTTTATCCTCGGACCATCAGATAAGGTGGTGTATATTTTTCTCATTATGAAAATAAAGATGGTAATTAATCATTTTGATTGTTGGCTAATGCAAGTTAAGTGCAGTATAAATTTGGCGAGAAACTTCATGCTTTATTGGAATTAGCTGGAGCAAAGTATGTTCATATCGACGAATATTGCGCAAATAGCCAGGTATGTGTTGGTCAATCAACATGGGTCTCATGACAAAACCAAAGTGCTCCACTGGGCTATGTCAATAAGGTTTTTCTTTAGTTATCTTATTGACTGTCACATTGCTTTTGGTGTGCAACAATTTAAACTTTTATTTGACAGGAATCTGGGGCATGTGATACTGATCAACAAATTCTTGTAGTTCCTGCAAGATATCCTTTGGAGTTCAGTAAGATACGTTTGTTATTTCCTCTGTCAAAGATCACTGATGTTAAGCTATTTGCTGCTGTGTTGTTTGGCCGCTTGGAAACTACTTATATTGAACCACCAGCTTGTAAGTATTAAAAATAAAAATATATTCGCTGCTTATCTAACATTTTTTTACCTTCACAGTTTTGTTTAGCATCTTTGGTACCTTTTTATCTTCACGCAATGTTAATTCAAATATGCCCTTTATTCTTTTCTATCAGTCATTGTTACATCATCAAATTCGACGGATGAAACTATTGTGGTGGAGTCTGATGATGAAATGGAGACTGCAACTTCTGCCCCTACTGTTGCTGCTAGCAAGTCTCAACATATTGAGCATAACTCTGATGATAAGAAGGAAATCGCAAGCACATCCGGTGGGGCTGCTAGAGGAGCAAAGGCTAATGTTTGTCAAAAAGACCTTGAGAAAGTTGACATTTCAAAATCTATGGAGGATGATGTTAAGTTCGTAGAGCAACCAGTGATACATAAGTTCCAGGCTAGAGATGAGAACATTCGTTCAATAAACAAGGTGCCAAAGGATGAGAACGTAGACATCAGCAGGGATGGGGCGTCTGATGTTATATTTAGTGAGGATTTGGTTGTCAGAAGCTTCCCTTCGTCAAGTCCAGATACATCAACAGAAACTGGTGGGGTTAACTTCAAACGCTTTAGAAAGGTAGGTTCTATATTATTCGATCAACTATTCCTTCTTTTGGCACAGCTAACTGAATGGCAGCAAACTTATTTATATTCATCCAACCTTTTACTTCAGAGGGAAACAATGTCTGGAAACAGCTTCAAGGACCTTGTTCCGTTTGCACGAGAACCATACAGGCAAGAGCCAGGAATACTCTTGGTGTAATTTGAAGTTGGCCACTAATTAGGATTTAATGATTAAACTTTATTTTCTTTTTTATAGAGAGTCTGACTATGAGCATGGCACCAACGATTTCGTGCGGGAGGAGAAGCAGCGGAAACAAATGGAAGCGATTGCAGATGACCTCTTCAACAATGCAAAGGTGCTGACTTATATCTCATGCGTACTCCTTAAACTTGTCGTGTGCATGCAATTGATCCTGTATAACAATGAATTGCAGTCAAAGAAAAGAGCAGCTGCCGGCAGTTCGATTCAGACCCTACTTTCTGGCCGCAGATGAAAGCCCAGCGAAAATCATCGACGACATGTGCTCCGCCTGGCTCTTCGTTCGGTGTTCTAGAGAAGCGTGCCTATTTGCACTGGAGCAGCATTTTATCTTCACGTGCTTCCATTCTCCACTTCATCTGAAGATTTTCTGGAGGAAGAGAAGCCAGTGTTTCCTCTTCCCGCACACTGCGGCGACTGCAGGTGTAGTGTAGGTAAACATAGGAAGGCTGTGTTCGATTTGAACTGTATCAGATGGTAACTTTCCTAGCCTGATTATGGTGTTGCGTTAGTCGTCCAGAATTTAGCAATTCTCGATTATGAAGCTATGGCTGGTCACAGATCTGGGTTGTTGCACATGGTCTCTTTCTCGGACTGGGATCCAGTGCGGTTGTTACTACAACTGCAAGTTAAGCAGTTGCTTGATCCCAGCCGTTCCTAGGCCATCCAATGGCCACGATGAGAACAGCTCTTTTCTATATTTTTTTTCTTTCACCGTCAGCCGCTATGTCCAGAGGAAAAAGGGTGCAGCTTTGCCGCTATTTACTTCTTAAGCAAGTTTGAAAAAAAAATCCACTAAAAGAGCAATCTGAGATGTTTATATTGATTGTTGTAACATTGCTTATATGCTATTACTGTTCTTGATTTAGCACCTTAAGGTTAAGCTTTTTCACTTTATTTGTCATCACCGTTTCCCAGTACAATTTTTTCTCAATATATTTATATCTCTCTCGTCCTCATTTTAATTACTTTTCACTTTTTCTACCTCTACTTTTGTACAAACTTAAAACGACATGTAAATCAAGACCATCCGGTTCTTATTCAAAATTTTGTGAAAATATTGTTTGTTATATCATAAAATATTTTTATTACAAATACTTAGTATTTTTAGCATTACTTGTTTGTTTTTATGTTTACACAAATTTTTAATAAGATGAACAGTTAAACATTATTGTCTAAAAATAAATAGATTTATTATAGGACTCATTTTTTTTAAAGTGCATACCACATACTCTCTCCAGAATAAAAAAAAGTCATCATCTCTAAAATATAACTCTGACTCTATTTTCTATAAAAAAATTAATGAAAAGTGATAGAAATATACTTTTATGAAAATATTTTTAGACATAAATATACTTTCATGAAAATATTTTTAAGACAAATCTAATCATATGATTCTCATATTTCTAAACTTAACAAATTTAATTTTTTATAATTTATATTTCCAATATTTGCTAAAACATTTCCTAAATGACTTTTTTATACTAGAGGGAGTTTTTTTTTATTACTGCAAACTACCTGCGGAACAATAGCGGCAAACTACCTACGGACGTACTAGCTGCTGACGGTGAAAGAAAAAAAAGAGAGAAAGGAGCTGTTCTCATCGTAGACATTGGATGGACTAGGAACGGATGGGATCAAGCAACTGCTTAACTTGCAGTTGCAGGAACAACCGCATTGGATCCAATCCGACTTGTCCATGAAAGAGGTCTTAGTTGTTGCCGTTGTGACGAAAAAAGTACAGGGGATAAGGAATGTGCTCTCAAGCATCAGATAGCAAAACCGCTGAAGTTGTGCTTCCAAAATGTACAGCATTACTATTTGAAAATAGAGATAATTCTTTATTTGACTAAAAAAATCATGGCTTCTTTCTTGACTCTCTCGATTTGAATTTCCCTTCCCTATATGACCTAAAATCGATTTTTATTTATTATTTAGCTATTCTGTCAATTTCGCTCCTTAATGATACTAAGTGAGGGATGAAATGACCTCTATGCTTTATATTTGTCTCATTTCAGCATTTTTCTTTATTTTTTCATTGATATGATAATCATACAAAAATTTGTTTAAAACCTATGTGTACAGACTACCGCATAGTAAATTTTATAATTATGATATTATCAAACTATATAAAAAAAGAAAAAATAATGCTCAAAATAAAATAAATACAAAGCAGAGGTAAAACGGTTATTTTATGCTCCACTTAATATTGTTAGAGGTTAAAATTGATGGAAAGGTCAACTAAGAAATTAAAAGTGATTTTAGTTTGTACAGAAAAGTTCAAATCGAAAAGGTCCAAAAAGAAAGTGGTGATTTTTTTTTGGCAAATAAGAAATTCTCTTGAAAATAATGCAAGATTGGTTAAAACGGATCCAGGAATAGTACTCGAAGTGAAAGTCATGGCTCAATAAGTATCACTTTCAGTTCCTAAAGCAAAGTCACGAAGACGCCAGGGGCACAAGCAGCTTGCAAAGCCAGCTACAAGGATCGCACATGACAGAATGCAAAAACAAAGTGCTCGTGATCCCAAGGAGCCAAATAGAATAGCCGGTCGTTGTCCTCGCCCGAGAACTAACAATTCACAACAATTAGTATAAACCAAAATGCATTGAGACTAGAAACAACTGACGAATGCAACCATTTCACCAGAAATATTCGAAAATTGTTTTCACAATTGTGTCTCAAGATATTTCCTGACGCCTTTATCGCGTCTTGAGATTGTATGCTAGCAACTCCTCTGTCACTTTCCTCTACAGAGGCTTATTAGCCTGAAAAAAATATTTGCATCTGCGTGCATCCTTTTGGCATTGAAATCTAGATTCAAGTTTTTGTGTAATATCAAATGCACATAAAACTCAATTTCACACTCTCTCTGTTGGAAATGCAATTTGACTCCAGATGTAATTTCAAAAACAACTCCGAGGCGACTTTTGAAACATGATTTTTTTTCTATTTACTATGTTATTTCTATAAAATTGAATTGATTACAGAGTACTATGTAATTTTTATGTGATTTTTATGAATGTGGCTAAACATAAAAAGAGATGCCGTCATATCTTGGTTATGCCGGCTAATGTTTCTCGAACGTTTCCACTACAGGTTTCTACAACGATTTGCCCTATTTTTATCACAAAAGCGGTCGCGGCCTAACGAGATTGTTCCGGTCCAAACCGTGGATGCCGTGTTCTACTTCGGGTGAAACACCGCAACCGGCCGGTGATCCTAGCCTCGGTCACCCATTCACCGAGCCGCGACACGCCCGTGCCTTCGTAAAAATATTGCAACCGCGCTCCACAAAACACAGCACCATAAATCCCAAATACCTAATTTCCGAAGGAAAAAGGTCCCAATCGCCGCCGCCGCAGCGGGATCGCCGGGCCGGTCGCCGCCATGTCGACTCCAGCCGCCGCCTTCTACGCCGCCAACGCGCGCAAGCAGTACTTCTGCTACCAATGCAACCGCACCGTGCTCCTGGTCGCCTCCGCGGCGGCCGCCGGCGAGCTCTCCTGCCCCGAGTGCCGCGGCGACTTCCTCGAGGAAGTCACCGTCCCCGCCCCCACCGTCATCCCCATCCCGTTCCCGTTCCCTTTCGCCTCCGGCTCCTTCCCCGCGGCCACCACCGCGCCCGGCGGCTCGCCGCCCGTCTCCTCCTCGTCATCCTCCGCGGCGACCTCCCCCCCCCGGTACGCGCCCCCGCCCCCCGACCTCTCCGCCTTCCTCAACAGTTTCCTCGAAGTCGGCGGCGACCGCGCTGGGACCGGCTCCGGCTCGCGCGCCGCTGCAGGCACCGCGACCCCCGAGAACGAGCCCGATGTCTTCGACCCGATGATGTTCATCCAGAACTACCTCCATGGGCTCATGGAGGGCGGCGCTAACATCCAGGTCCTCCTCGACGACGCCAGCGTCAACCTCGGCCCTGGCCTCAGCATGGGCCGCAGGGGCGGGGCAAGCTTTGGGGACTACTTCGTCGGCCCGGGTCTCGAGCAACTCATCGAGCAGCTCGCCGAGAACGACCCCAATCGCTACGGTACGCCGCCGGCTGCCAAGTCAGCCCTCTCCTCGCTCCCTGACGTCTTCGTGACAGATGCCATGGTTGCCGCGGCGGAGGGTGCAGATTGTGCCGTCTGCAAGGAAGATTTCTCACCTGGGGAAGTGGCTAAGCAGATGCCTTGCAAGCACATCTACCACGCTGATTGCATCGTGCCCTGGCTTGAACTGCACAACTCGTGCCCGATTTGTCGCTTTGAGCTGCCCACTGATGATCCTGATTATGAGGGAAGGAAGACCTCTAATCCACAGCCAGCTGTTGGTATTGCTACTCTTGCTGCTCCATCTGGGAGCTCTAGTGCTGCTGAGACAGGGAGAGGGAGCTCTACTTCTGCAGAGACGGGGAGGGAAGAGAGGGGGGAGAATGTGAGGGTGGTTGAACGGAGATTCAATGTGTCACTGCCATGGCCTTTCAGTGGATTGGGTGGGCAGACTTCACAGCAGGATGGGAGCAATGGGGGAAGTGGCAGCAACTCAGGGGGAAGTGGCTCACAGGATGGAGGTGCACCCAACAGCAAGAATTGAGCACATTTCTGCAGTTAGTATGAGGTATTCACATAGTAAAGCAGCTTGTTGTCTCTGATTTTTTTTTTTCAATTATAACCAGTTTTTGCCTACATTTTTCTGCTCCATATAACCATTTTTTTCTTAACTGTAAGGAAGGAAACTCCATTATTATCCATGTTTGGTGATATCTAGCTAAAACACAATGTCATCTGTCTAGGCCATCATTCTTAAGAAAAATTCCAGGCAGGAAATTCTGGAGAAGCAGTAGTACAAACTTAATCATTAGCAGCCATTTTATGGTCTATCTTTGACGTAGTAACCTTCCAGTTCCATAAAGTGTTGTTGGCATTAGGTTTCAATGTTGGGTTTATTCACTCTTTGTATCTGCAAAACGACTTGATACTGGAATATTTTTTTGTTGAGGTAGCAATTCTTCTACCTCTAGTGGTGGCATTGTGGATTACTAGTATGACCCTAACATCTTAGTTCAGTTCTATTGGGTGGGGATCCTAATAATAATTGCACATACTGACAGGACAGCACATTGCTTTTTTAGCTGCCTTTTCACTTATCTTTAATCACACGATCAAAAATCAATTCCCTGTTTCAAGCGTAGGATGGTGCTTAACTTACCTGCCATATTTAATCTTCACAAGGAAAACCACCTTCATTCTGTAGGAATATATGTCTTGTGGAAAGTTTCTCTATTTTCTATAAAAATATTCTCTTTTGATTTCACACATAAACTATCTAGGTCAGCTGCCCTGTTAGGAACATAGGATTTACGAATATAGAACCTTGTCAGCAGCATTTTGTAGTTTCATCATTTTCTTCCACTATTTATCGATAATTGGGCCATATGGTTATCTAAAACCTCTACATCAAATATATCTCAACAATAGTAGAGTCTCTTCCCTCAAAAAAAGAAAAAGATAGATTCTGCTGGTTCATATTTTTATGGTGCTCAGTCATCTGGTTAGCCATCCTGTAGAATCTGGCAGATCTTTGTGTCCATCTGTCTTCTTTGTTTAGCATAATTTCTGAAATGCTTTGGCTTTTGAGGTGCAAACACCATTTCTAGAATCTAGAAGAGCCAACATAGCTAGCAGACTTGAAAGTGGCCCATCTTTCTCTTCCCAGATATATAGCTGAGTATTTAGGTGCGTTTGTTCAATGCACTCATATCTTTTTCACATTGCTATGATCCATCATGCCGGGTTAGCTGTGTTTTTTTTCCTCGATAACGCAGGAGAGCTGCGCTTCATTATAAAAACGGGACAACGGTACAATAAAGTCCAAATCAGTACATCCAAAACACTCATGAAGCCACCTAAAAATCAATAATGTTCAAGTGGTAAATTCTTTGAAACATATCTTTAACTAAGTTTAGGTGCCTCTGTTTTATTTGTTCTCTCATGGTTGCTTAAGAAATCAATTTAATGCGGCAGAAATGTAGATTCTTCTCTATTTACGTATCTGCTTATTCAGTGATTCTCTGTCTTTGCTCATTCTGAAAGCAATCATCATTTAACTGCATGTCCACCTTGCATGAGTTTGACACGATTATACAATAAATTTGTTGAGGAGATAACCTTAGATGATGAGAGTTTATAACACACCTCAAACATTTGAAAATTATCCTTTAAATCTTGTGAAGTGATGATGTTTACCATTTTGGTCAGTACATTTGATGAAGTAAAATGTCATTTGCGCATTGTGAAAACCGTAAATTTCCTGGACCTGTGTTTTAATTATCCAAGTGTTGAGGAGCTTTGAGTTATAGAGAACTTTGATGTGACCATAGAAAATGTCAATAGCCCAACACTGATATTATATGTTCATTAGGGATGACCTGCTCTAGTGAAGTTTCTAAGCTGTGTCTGGAACGTGCTAGATCTGTTTGACAATTAGTCTAAAAATATGCTAATCAGTTGGCCGTTGGCGGATCATCTATGCCAACTTCAATTTCTTAGCACTTTTCATTTTGCTTGCGTATTAATGCATGTTGTTTGTTTTGCTTTCTAACTGATACCTGATAAACTATTCAAATCTGCCTGCAGGTTCAACCCATGGCCATCCCATGAGGAATCCTAGGACAACATTTGCGTGTCACCTTGCCTATATCTACAGACATCAAAGAACCAACGAAATTTACAGTCTGTTTATCATGTAACAATTGTTCATTTTCACTTGTCACTGTTCATTAGGTCGTGTACACAAGGTGCAGAAACTGCCCGCCGCGGCGGCAGAATATGTCCGTGGCTGAGACTTTATGTGCAGATTTATTGATTGATCCTGCTTCTGTATGCGCAAATCGGTCTTAATCTCTCAGTGGTCATGCTTGCGGAGCGCACTTACAGTTTGTTCCTTCCGGAGCGCACTAGCAGTTTGTTCCTGCGCACGTCCCATTTTCTGCTGTGGTGTGCGATCTCCCTCGTGTAGTTACAGGCTTGGTCGGCAGGACGATGGCTACGCTCTCGCTTGATTATATCTTGGCATTTGGGCCGGCACGAAGTACAGTCCATTAGGCACAGCTCGGCCCGGTGCTGTGGGCTGTCACCCAGGCATGCGGCACGGCTCAAAAAGTGGCGGCCTGCTTAAGGCCCGTTAGTGGCAGCCCATCAGGCCAAAACTCCTGTCCTCTCAGGCAGCCCACCACGCCCCCTCACCCAGCCCATTAAGCCACCGTATAAAACTCCTCAAACCTTACTCATCAACGCCTTGCGCGGCCTGCACCTCCCAGGCTCCCGGCGGCGCCGCCCTCTCTCGCTCTCTCTGTCGTGGCTCTGCCCCATTAGCCCGCCTTGCCTTGCCCGCCACCGCCATGCTGTCGTGCCTAGCGTCGTCAGTCACGCCGTCGCCTCGCCGCGCCTTGCCGCGCCGCCGTGCCTCGCCTCACCGGTCGCGCTGTCGCAGCGCCTCACCGGGTGCGCCGCCGCTTCACCTTGCCGTCTTGTTGCCTCGCTGGGTGCGCCGTCGCGTTTTTCCTTGCCGCACGAGCTGGGTCCTCGTGCCCTCGGTGCCTGGCAAGCAGGCCGTGACGTGCCATCGGGCCACCGTGGCAGCAGGCCAATCGGGCCGACACGGCACCATACTTGGTTTGACGGGCTGTGCCTCGGGCCGATGGCAGGACCTGTGGCGCGGTCATGCCTGAACGGGGCCGTGCCTTGCAGAGCCAGGCCGTGCCAGGCCGGGCGGCTCGAATGCTCAGATATCGGCTGCGATCCGCCGTTCCATTACCCAATCCCACCTGCCGCGATTACTGCCCGCCATTGGTTAAACCCAACGGGCACCCAGCCAGCCAAACACAGCCCTATAAACGCAGCCCGCCCCCCATTGGAAGCTCCATCGCGGCCGTCATCCACACCGCATCGCTGAAAAATCCCGAGTAGGTGGCCAGCAAGCCTCCGTCCGGCGATGGTCTCCAAGCACCCTGCTAAGTCGCCCCGCGCCGGAAAGCTGCCGGCGTTCGGCGAGGACAAGAAGTGGCCCGTAACCTTCGTGCGGACCTGGCTCAAGGACGACGAGGTCCGCATCCTTGAGTTCTGCGTCGCGTACCGCTGGCGAGCACGGCAAGCTGCTGCAGTACAAGGAGCTCGGCATCCTCATCGGCAACTTTGACCGGGACGACATCGACATTAATAATGTTGATCCTGCACCTCCTGTACAGGCCGGAGTACTCTCTGTTCTGATGAGAACACATACATATCTCTATGGTCTCTATCTTTTATGAATTCACGAGGGCATATTGGAGTGGCACTTTTACATTCTGAACTTAGTCGAGGACGACTCTAATTCAAGTGGTTAAAAATGATATAGACATCATATACTCTGATGAGAACGTCAATGGACATATTCACACATAGAAGATTCAGACTGCAAAACAGTATAAACTTGCAACAAAAGCCACGACTTCATATGAAATCCAATTTGAGTGTTTAAGTACATTTTGTAAAGCTCATCAAGTCTACTTTCGAATAGATCCAGCCTCACCTTCATATCACATCCGAGTCAGCAACAATTGTCGTTCTAATTCATAAGGTGCTGCATTATCTCAACTTGGGCCGATGGCCCGTGTATCAAGTTGAGCTTATTAGAGACGCGTCTTAGGGTTTGAGAACGACCCCAGCACCCTCTGGTCGTCCTCCACCCTATTTAAAGGTTCCAGCCGTCACCAAAAATACTTAGGTTTTCTTTTGTTATAGTTTAGCTCTTATGCAAACTTTTTGATCTTCAGTTGTGTCCAACGACCCCCTGTTAGACAGCTTTGAAAACCCTATATTGTGAGAGATTCTTGATTTGACACATCTTGTTCTTGCTTATTCTTTGATTGCTTGCAGAAATTGATCTTCGTGATCAGGTTGATCTTGCTGTCCAGCACGGTCAATAATCATTGGGAGTTGGTTCTGCGATTGCTAAGGAGCACACAACCTGTTCGTTTGTAGTTAAATCGTGAGGGTCGACTCCACCAAATCGATAGTTATTATCTCACCGAAAGATCGGGCACCTCAAGTCCTATCAAGTGGTATCAGCTTCTCAGGTTGCTCGGTGAGATTTATCCCATCTTGTTTATCATTTCATTCATTTTTCCACTGTCCACATAAAAGCCATGCAAAAAAATATTGAATCATTCCGCTGTCTTATACCCTTTGAGCCTGTGCATCACTGTTTTTAGTAATTTGCGTTGTTGAATTCATGGTTGCATCATCGTGTCGTGTTGCTGGTCTTTGCGTTTAAACCATTAGAGTTTCGAGTTCTTGTCACGTTCCTAGCTCATATCTACAATAAAAGAAAGAAATCAATTCAGATATGAGTTTGTTGCGAAAGAAAACAACCATATCTCCGTGATCTGTTGCTTATTTGGCACATTTTTATGCAACCTAAAAAGATCTTTGTGTTATCTTTCCAACGGATCCACAATTGCCATAAAATACCATCCGAGCGTGTCACAATCGCAAAAGAGATCTGCGATATCCTATCTGCTATCTGCTAGCTGTACTTTTGTTCATCTCTATTTTTATTCTATAAAAAAAACAGAGGGAGAGAAAAAGAAAAGAAAATAAAAGGAAAAAAAGAGAGAAGTTGCAGAAAAAGAAAGTCAAAGAATTGAAAAAAAAGAGAGAAGTGCTGCGTATTTTAGTTGCTACTGTCCTAAGCCTTTTATATTATTTGTTGGACTATCTTTATGTCTAGGGTCGCGTCTCTAGCAGGGTTTAGCCTAGAACCAACACCATACCATTGTTGAATACTTATTCAACTTTACATTTGCTAATTTGATTGTGCTGATCCTTGCTACAAATTGAAGCTGTCCAAGCTCCACAGATTACTACAGCAAACATATTTTGTGTCTCTGACAATCGCTCCACCAATCTTTACAGGTTGACATCATTGATTGCAAATCACCTCTGCTGGTTTGGTAAAAATATGTAAGAACTTGGTTGAGCAAGCTTGAGGAAAATCGAGTTAGACAAAATCTAGCTCGTTGTCAATTTGTTTTACTATTTACTAACCATGATAGGCACAATCAAAAAAAAGGGAGTTGGTGGTTTATACCCTCACCAAAATGTGTAGATGTCTCAATATGAGGTAAAGGATGATATTTTACAAGTCATCAATTCATTAATACCTTCTTTTGTAGGGAAATTTGATTCTCATGCATACATTGATTGGGAACTAAATATAGATAAAGAATTTGATGCACATGACTTGTCTGAAAAGGA
>BCLH01001445.1:24731-44534 GCA_001602315.1 Zoysia pacifica | reverse complement strand
GTAGCTTCTTCATATGTCCAAGAGGCAAGATATTTTGGCACATATGTATGCTGTAATGTTTTTTTTTTTATTGAGAAGTTTCCGTCCTGCAAATCGTTGTCAACTGTTCACGTTACGTATGCTTTAGTTTGTCTTTAACTTTGATAAATTTTCGTCCTGGATATAAACAAGGTTATAGAGAAAAGAACACTTTGGTGAAAGGAATCCGTACACTAGTAAATCATTGTACTAGTGTAAAAGGTATTTCAAATCCTTCTGGCTTAACTGGATGCGACTTATAAGAAGTTGAAGATTCCCATTGTGATTATTTAAGTCATAACTATAATCTTTTGGTGGCCCAATATTTTACAAAGATGGCTGAATAAAAATTACAAGATAACTAGTGAGAGACGCGTGTCCCAGATTATCTGAACTTGAACATCAGTGGTTGAGTGATATCATAAGTCTAATACTACTTTTAATATTAAAATGGATACAAGAAAGGTACTCACTACACATCTTTCAAAAAGGCTAAGATTAGCTCAAGTACTACCTGCTAATAAAGACGAGATATCCTCTACTACTTCCATGGGGGGCTCACACAGTAGCATATATAACAACTGTTGCTGTTGTGCACGCTATCATAGTCCTTGATGAGTGACGAGCACTGCAAGTCGCTCTGGGCACAAAACCTGAGTCTGAAGCTTGAATTCGAAAAACTCGAATTTGATATCGAAAAACTTAAAATTTAAAATCTGAATCAAATTTTTAAATAATAGATCTGAAAACTTAAATTAATTTCAGACCTAATCAGGTTTGTACTCGAACTACCCGAAATACTCGAATAATTAGAAAACAAGCCTTTTTAATCTACAATCACTTATTATTATTAGTCAAATTCTAGATCTAAATCATCTACACCCCAAACCAACTAAGCTCTTTCACAAATAATGTACAAAAACATACACATTTTTATCTAACATAAGATTGCTCGCTCCAAACTATAATAATATAGTGTCAAGTGATATCAGTTATAACTATAATTTAATGTGACAGTATAAATTCGGGTTTATCCGAATCCGAAATATCGGGTATTCGATATGTCAGGTTCAATCTTATCTCGCTTAAAATTTGGGTATTATTTTTGAAAACCTAAAATTTTAAAAACCTGAATTAGCCCACTCGAAAATTCAAGTAAACCCGAACGTCGAGAGTGAACTGCAATGTCCCATGCATGTTCTGGTGGGCAAGCAGCACCTTTGGGCGGCTTTTCCCTAATTTGCTCCCCCTGCATGCCACAGTCTGCATCTGATAGATCGATGTCCCCTTCCATCCGCGCGCAGGGACAAATCGATCCACCCACACCATGCAAACAAAGTGACAACGGGAACCGTCCGTCCGTCACGTCCCCATCTTCTTATCCAGTTCATCGATGACCTTTTGTGATCCTCCGAGATATCTTCTGGATCAAGATGAAAAGCCGGACAGGATCGTTCTCTAGCTAGTCTAAGTCTACGAATTAACGTACGGTTCTTGGAAAACTTGGAAGAGCATGACGGCACTGTTTGTCCGACTCGAGACCTCACGCGGTCACCGTGCATCCCCAGCACCACGCACTCGATCATGTCCGCTGCGCCGGAAAGCGGCCCCCCTCGCCGCCGCCCATTGCCTGTCTCCCGATCGTCAGGTCAGGCAGGCATGCAGTAGCTATCCGTGCCGGCGGCTTCCGTCGATCGACGACCACGACCTGAAGAAGAAGAAGCAGCAGCAAAATCGCGCTCAAGATTCCCTGTCTCGCCGGCGACATACACTGCATGTGTGCTGGTCTAAGCAAACTCGAACCCGCGTAGACGTTGTCGAGTCAGGAGCTGGAGCGTCATTCTTTCCAGTGTTTCGGCGTGATGGCGCGCCACTACGCGCACAGCTGCTCCCTACCAACAACGAGTTGCATAACATGCAAGCAAATGATATGGTTGACGCATACAATACAGAATGCAGAAGCCGGCGCAGTGAGAGGGCAGGTCGCGCCCATGTGCAACCAACCGCAACCGGCGACGTACGAGGCAGCGGCGCGGTGCTGGATCGGTTGGCTCGTCCCGTCCGTCGCTGGGGGGAATTTCCCGGCAGCTCCGTGTCCGTGCGCGCGCCTGGGATGTGTCCCTCGGTGCTTGCTGCCGTGCGGCTCTGGTGAAAGGGATGTGTCGCCCTGTCCTGAATCTAATATCCCCTGGTTATGTACATGTATATATAGATGGCATAATATATGCATATGGCCTCGAAGAAGAAGTGAGAACAAACGTTTGCGCAGGCTAATAAGCAACTCAAGGCAGTTTCGCGCAACAACGACGATTACCATATCATTATCCTGATTGACTTCGGCCGGCCCTTGTAAACGAAATCAATCAATTCAATTCGGACGCGAATTGTATTGCACCAAACGCTTGTCGACAACTCGGCCGGTGACGCGGCGACGCAATTCTCTCTCTCTCTCAGTTGATCCCATGAGGCCTCGATGAGTCGTGGTTACATGGCCCCTCACGATAGCACAGTTGCCGGGAAGCATCGCCGGTGGCGGTCGACGACCTGCAATAATCGCTGGTTAGTAGTAGTTGCGCGAGCTCTTGACCCTGCGAAATTGCATCACGGTTGTGATGCGTTTGATCACGGACGGTGCCGCGATATGTATCGATTGGTGTTAATTGTTTGACTGACCTTCACGGGGCGACCGAAGACTTCAAGTCACCGGCCGGACGGTCGGACACCTCGCCGCCGTATCAACTACGGTTAACGGCTTTGCGAAACCTCCTCTCGGTTCCGATGAACTGTCATGCTGTTTCACACATGAAGATCTTATTTCGGTGTTAGAGTTTTTCAATACCACGGTATTAAGAAACATGATTTTAGAGGTTAATGTCAAGCAAAATTTTAATTTAGAAAAAAAAAATTAGGAGTAAATTTTTCAAAACTGCAAAATAGCTATACTTTTATCAATACCATCATTTTTAAAACTACAAAATTTGTTACATCTAAACATTTTACTTTCTCGTGCCAAAGTTTTTGATAAAATCATAGTACCCTTTCAAAACTTTAAAAATATATTTATATCCAAACAATGCCCAACTCTGGAAAGTGTTCTCGTGTTCCACCAGACCGACGCTGAAGCGTGCCGGTAGCTTGCCACTTCTGCGGCGTAGCAACTACAAGTACATTAGGACAATCGCATTGTCCCCAATTAACAAGCCGAGATGATGACTTGTCACTCTAGCGGTCTAGCCACCGGCCGGCCGGCTTCGTCTTGCTTTATATAACAAGCGGGTCGCTTGTAGCTTCTCCTGGCACCGTACCCACTCGCACACCCACTCCCTCCCTCCCTCGTCGATGAACTCGCTCGTCGTCAAGGCCGGGGCGACAGCGACCGTCCTCGCGGCCGCTGTGGTCGCGGGCCGGTCCTACATCTCCGCGTCTTCTCTGTACGCCGCCGGCGTCCTCTCGTCGCCGCCCTTCCTCTGGGTGGCGGCCAACGTGATCATCATCTGGCTCCTCTCCTCTTCGCGTCGCCGTAGTGTCGTCGGCGCGGCCGACGACAGCGCGTCGGCTAACGACGTGCTCAGCGCCGTGGACGAGATGTACCCGGCGTCGGACTACGAGGGCTACGCAACCGCGGGTGCAGGTTGGGAGGGGGCTTTTTCCGTGGTGGCGAAGCCGAAGCCGAAGAGGCAGGGACGGGAGGGGATAAGAGCGGTTTCGAGGAGAGCCGACCGCGCCCGTGTGCTTAAGAATGAAGCAGGCGAGACGGCGGCGGCGAGGAGGGCCGTTGCTGTGGAGGCCAGAAGCCTCGACGCCGGTGAAAAGAAACGCGACGACGAGGTTCCGGCTACGAGAACCGTTGCTGTGCCTGTGCAGGCCAGAAGCCTCGACACCGATGACAAGAAACGCGGCGCCGTCGAAGGTGCCACGACGCCCAACAACGACGACGACGACGACGTCTCGCTAGACTCGCTGTGGCAGTCTATGCTGCAGCGGCGCGCGGTGCGGCCGGTGTCCGTGCGGAAGAGCGAGACGTGGGGCAACGACGAGCTCCCGCGGCTGCAGCGCGCGGCCGAGACGGCAGCGCGGCGGCGGGAGATGCGCAAGTCAGTCTCGTCCGCGGCCCCGCCCCCGCCGCAACCACCACCGCAGGCGCAGGAGGCGGCGGCTCCGTCGGCGGTCAGGCAGCTGGGGTGGCGCACGAGGGACGTGCTGGTGCGGGCGCAGGACGACCTGCTGCGCCGCGCGGAGAGCCTCATCCGTCGCCACCACGAGCAGCTGCGCCTGCAGCGGCAGGAGTCCGAGCAGCGGCAGCGCGGCCGCCCGGCTCTTATCAGCGTCTAGAGTACTCGCCGCGGTGCCGCGCGCGCCGGCCGGCGTCTCAGATCGACAATCTTGCATGCTTCAGACATCAACACATCACCAACTGATCATCCGTCGATGCGTACATGCAAAGGCTATGTGTACAGAAGCGCAAAAGAAGCCATTTGCGAGATATAGAAGCAGCTCTATCTATATAGCATCGATGAAGATCGATCACGAAGATGCTTTAGGATCACTGGATTATCGACAAGATGGAAGAAGTAGCATACGAGTACCTACGTAGTTTGTAGGATCAGGCGACGCTTGTGAGCATCGATCGATCCTAGCACGTTCATCATCATCATGTATAGTTCATCTTCCCTCAATGTAGATTAACTAAATCCTTATATGTAGTGTTGGCACGTCAGTACGTCTTGATTCCACTGGCTCTATATTGTATCGAGTGTCGACTACATGTAAATTAAACCTCTCAATTATTGGGGAGGTTCGCAGTATATATGTTTCTTTTTTATCAAATAAAGTCTATGTCTTTGTTCCTTTTGGTATATTAATTCTTACCTTATTTGTTCTTTGCTGTTTTACAGCTTTATTAAAATCTGTATTTAATACTAAGCAGTAGTAGTACTACCTCCGTTTTAAAATATAAGCAATTCTAGCTTTGAATAAAGTCAAACTTTTTTAATATTAACTAATAATATTTAAAATATTACATAATTTTTAATATAAAAATATATTTTTTTATAAAAGCTTATTTTATGATGAATCTAAAAAATATAATTTTTATATGATACTATATTATTAATTACACATTATTAATAGTCAAAGTGATAAAAATTTGACTTTAATTAAACTTAAAAATACTTATATTTTTGTAAGTGAGAGAGTATTCACTAGTACTAACTCCCAGTACTAGTAGCAAGCGTCTAGGAGTACTACCTCCGTCTCAACTCAATAGAAGCTTATTTTTTATTTTTAGTTTTTGTTGACTACAATTTTGACCAATGATTATTATAAGCTCGTTTAAATTTAAAAAACCTAGTATTTATATTTTTAAATAAATAAAAAAATATTTTTATAATATAAATTATTTATATTATAAAAAATAATTAACGTTATCAAAATCATTAATCTAGTCAACAAAAGCTAGGACGGAGAGAGTATATGCCAATATGCCATGCAACTGCTGGCTCTACTGTGGCAGCAACGGAAGTACTCCATGTTGCTGAGCTCGATTGCTTCTTGATAGATTCGCAAAGCGGCAGGCAAGCATGAAACATGTTCCTTCTGATGCTCTTGCTAGATGAGAGGCTGTCTGATGAAAAAAGAGCAGGATTGGACTGCAGGTTTAGGTGCAAATCGCAATCATAGGCTGTCGTAGGGGACAGCGTGCAGGCACACGGGTGACAAGATGGAATTTACGACGTTCCCCTTTGCACCGGTTTGTGCCTAATTTCAGAGAGGAACCGGTGCCATGGTATTTCCGAGAGGAACCGGTGCTTAATTCAGTGCACCACCGCTGCTGCGTAGAGCACCCGTGGAGATGGTGTTGGCTATCTTTATCAAGAAACTTCTACGCGCAAGCTTATGTTTATATACTTTATATACTATATACTGCAGGCCACAGATATATATAAGCGTAAATACGCAAAGTCTGACTCGGATCATACGTATTAGATATTGATATTGGTTGTAATGTAGGAGTATATACGTACAGAATGTATACTTAATTAAATGACACATGTAAACAAGATGCATATAATCGGATAGTTATTCACTGACTACGCTGAGTCTGAAGGAAAATTCATTCACTGTTCTTTAATTGTCACCTTATCATATTAGTCATTAGTGGGACAAACAGGGGTGATCTGATGATCTCAGCTGCACTCAAGTGCCTATTGCTTTGCAGACACGTAATCAACAAGCTATTGTTACAAGTTTCAATGGTGGAGACAAAGCGGTTGGTTGCATGCAGTCAGGGATAAATGAATAAGGCTGATGATGTGGTTGTCTCTTCCAGTCGAGCAGAAAGATCAATTTTGTTTACCAGTTAAAGTGCTTTTACTCCCATCATTTTCTCCCAATAAGAAGGGCCTAAAATCTCTGAATTAGATTGTTGAATTTGTCAGTAGTAAAAAGTTGATGTGGAAGTAAAACCATTTGCTAGGGACCTAGGGTTGCTGCTTATCCTCATCTAGCCTTATCTCCTCAAGAAATTATATTTCTCTCTTAGCTGGCCATGATATTTAAAGTTGACGATTGACTCAATGCTGCCAAAAAGTCTAAGTAAAGCTCTTCTGACGCTAACAAATGTACTGATGATATAAGACATATCGGTTTTTTACCTTTTGTCGTCATTACTCGTTAGTCGCTGCACTAGCCGCTAGCTACTGTTTTATTCCATGTTACTAGTCCTAGTGCTTACTGTGCTGTAATTGGCCACCTGGCATGCTTCCATTTTTCAAGGTGTCTGTTCATGATGAGAGAAGCTCGGCCTAGTGTGGTTCCTAGTCAATTATGCATCAAATCAAGTAAGGTTGCTATCATATTGTACAGTGTTTATTTAATTATTCTCGTCCTTTTGTTTGCCCACTAGTGAATTTAACTGTTCCTTGTTTCGCATTCCTGGGCAGGCCGCACGAAGAGGTATAAGTCGGTGTAGTTGATGCCGATGTCGAAGTAGATATGTTGTAGACAGACAGTGCGTGGCTCATCGTGTTGTTGATTGTTGGTTTCTCCTCCAATCCAAGTGCCTCCATTTCTCACGCTAGTACCGCAGAGATGTTAGAGTATATAGTAGGATTAGATAAAGATTTAATTTATTATGATATAGTAGATTAATTTCTATAGTTAATCTTTTTGAATTTTAAGGTCTAAATCATATTCTTCTATATATACCTGCTCCTGAGTCTCAATACAATCACCCTGATCCACTGCTATCCCTCTCATTCTCTTACACGACTATCTTATCACAAAAACCACTGATAAATGAAGCGACTCCTAAATTGGCTGCAGAAGTGTGTAGTTGGTTCTCTTTTCCCACCATTTTTTTGGCAAATTAAAGATTGTTTCTTTTTCCGGTATACTTATCAACCGGCCGCCCAGCTATTAAAATACGTATGGATTGAAAGCATATCTTTTCCATTAACGTGCAATTCTGGCACAGAATCGTGTAATCACACTGAAGGTTCTTGTGGGTCGACGAACTGGACTTTTGGGCCCCATGAAAAATGACACCCAACATAACAAAAGAAGAGTAATTGACAAGAGATACTAGATCGAAGTGTTGGCAGACATCCCTCTCGATACGGAAAGAAAATGAAGCATAAGCTAATGTACTTATTCTATATATATTCAGACATGGATTTTGAGCACTCGTCCAACGAAAGGGGATTTGCGATTGATGACAGGCGCAGGTAATTGAGTTTACAATATGAAGTTTTCTTTGAAACGGAGGAAATTTTCCTGTTTTCTACAGTTTTTCCTGTTGAATTCATGTACGGTTCCTCTGAAAATATATAGTAAGTTCCGAATGAGCTGATCACAGTTTAAAATCAGATGTCACATCGGTTTGATATTCGACACATATCGCGAAGATTAAAAATGCATCAATCAGGGCTATGAAATTTCGCCTCCGCGACTAGTTCTTGGGCCTTGCCAGAGGAACCAAGAAGCTGAAATAATTAATTAAATAAGTCACATGGTTTTGCCACTGGACACACGGCGTTACCTTGGATATTTTGTGGTCCCCATAAGGTCGACTATTTCAAATACAATGAGATCGATCCCAATACCAAAACCAAGGAAACTCCAATACTCCTAGAGGTGTACTTTGCATGAACTTTCCATGCAAGTAGCAGTATTTGGAATTAACTAGATGTGCAAGTGCAAATAGCTAGGATGGATTCGTGCTCAATCAGTAGACGAGGACATAAATTTAAGATTGTGAGATACTGACATCCATATGGCACTACATTGTACCAGTGGACAGTTAGATTAGTCTTTTTGGAATGCAAAATACGGTGTTCAAAAAAGCCTGCTCAAACAGCACACCGAGAAGAGGCCACAAAATGCATTGTGAAGTCACCCAATCCGTCACCAGAATTGCGTCATGCACACACTGCATATCCATCGGACGATCCGGTAGTTCTTTTGACTTGCAGCATGTCGCCATATTGTGTCGCTCATCCTTGCATAGATGGTGTTTTGGTTTGCGGCTAAAATTAACACTGTAAGAACAAGATGTAAAATTTCAGAGATTCTGCTGAAACCTTACTGCAGGCTGCAAATACATGGACGGTAGAAATTAATCTAGAAATTCGTGAGTGGAATGGGTGTCATGGAGATGCAGGTTGTTTTCCGTAAACTAAGTACTCCTTCCATCTATTTATCTTTGACATTTGAAGAAGCACCGGTGAAGCTTCAAATACAACATACATAGATGGATGGAGAGCATATCAGGGAGTTGGTTGGCTGATCAGATGGACATAGATTTGTTGGCAGTAGGCACGCTACTGGATTTTTTTAAAACCAGCAATTGCTTGGTCACTGCCTGCCGTGTGTCGTGTTCTTGGTCCTTGACTTTGATCTCTTAGATGATTCTGCTACGTTTCGGCAGCTTAACTCTCCAATTATACATATTCCTTTTCATGAAGATTGGATGCAGGTCAGCTAGAAAGTTCTCTAGCTTCATGGATTTGAACAAGTTTATCTCGTAATACTAGCAACTAATTAACAATATATACAGATTTTCTTTATTTTGTCGTTTATTAATTACTTTTTGGAATGGTTTTCGTGCCTTGCAACTTAGCATGATTCTTTATCTTCCTGTACATATATTTAGTTCTAAAGTTTTGTTCTGCAAAATTCCACATGTTCTTATTGTGTCAAATCTTTCGCTGGATGCCCGAAATCTTCAACAAGCAATAAGCTAGGGGATTAGTAGCTGACCTGGTCGTGCAAATTGCTCATGTTGCGATTGGAATAGGCAATCAATCAACAGCGACATGACCAGAAATGCTTTTTTATCGGCTATGGGGCACGGCTGCCTCCCTTCCTAGCTGGGCACCTTAAATCTGCCAGCTGAAAACGAGATGCATAATAATTTACGAAAAAAAATAATACCCTTGCCGTTTGGACAAGCTGGGAAGCTAAGCGTTTGACACCGACAGCTTCACATTTAGTACTTCCTACTCTTCAACAAACATGAAAATATATAAACAGAATACATATGTACGATGAAGCCGGCGCGCATACTTCGCGCGTTTGCAATTGACATCTCAAATTATTATCCAGATGATATTCAGTCGGGCCCTTTTTGAGCAATAAACTTTGAGGGCTAGTCGGTGACCTGGCAACTGCAGCTTCCAGATGGGAAGATGTGATTGAACCAGCAACCGATTAATTAGTCAGCAGCAACATGGCTTGCAAGACTTGTTTAGCCTGCCATGGGTCATGGCTGCCTCCTTTCCTGAAAATCTTCAGACTACTTGTGAATTGTGATTGAAAATGAAAGGTATTATAATTTTTTTGAGGGACGATCGAGATGGCAGATTGGCAATGTTGTTTGGCCAAGCTGGGAAGCTAGGCAGCTTGATTTGTGTACGACGGATCCGTTTCAGAATGTGCCGAGGCTTGATGTGATAGGCTTCATTTCTTACGCTCAGTTTGATAGAAAAAAAAAGTTATTAAGCACAAGAAAGTTTTTCGAATCCTACAATTTTCCTTTGAAATTAAATAGATTTATGTAAAATTTATGTATAATTTTATGAAGTTCCTGCATTCCAAAAGGAGTGCTAGGAGGTAGCTGTGACTGAGTAGCCACAGTATAATAAACCAATAAGCTTAGGCCTCTTTTGGGATTTGAGAATTTTTCTCTTTTTTTGCGTTTTTTTTATAAAATTGAAATGATTTTTGTGAAAATTTTATGAGATTTTTTGTAAAATTCTTGAGTTGAAAAGGAGACCTTAATGGACCGAAAATTTTAACTTTGTTCTTCGGTTCGGAAACTTCTGTGGGTCCAGAACACAAACACCGGCCTCCATCACTAATCGGCAGCAACTGCTTGGCCCATCAAGCCAGCTTTGGTTTTTGGACGATGGACCAACAGTCACCAACGCAATGCAAAGCGTCGTTAATCTTTGAAAATTTGACCTGGGACAGAATTTTGATCAAAATTTTAAATTTTCATATAAGTTTGACATCTGAAAATTTGAAAACTTTAAATCCAGCTTTTTATTTTAAAAAATTGGAGTTTTCAAATTCATGATTCAAAATTTTGAAAAATTAAAATTTTCAATCTTTCAAATTCAGGTTTCAAATTTTTAAAATTTTGAAAATTCAGATTTCAAATTTTGAAATTTAAATTCATGTTTTAAGATTTTGAAAAATTTTAATTCAAATTTCAAAATTTGGTTTTAGAGTTTATGGTATAAATAGAATAAAATCAATAAAATCATATTACAATCATAAAGAGTAATTTTATTTTTTCACGCAAAAAATTAACACCACTAAGTTACTTAAAGTACTTGTGGTACAATTGAGATTAGCTTTCACAAAAAGATGACTGAATCACAAAATATGAAAATCAACAGCTGAATCACAATTAGACTTTAAATTTATGAAATATTTGTCTATAGAACACTGTCTGTAGGTTGATTTGTCTGCGTGGCACTACTCGAAGTGATTTAAGTTACAGGACACCGTCGTTTTGAGTATTTGTCTCGAGGACTCTGAATCGAATATTATAGGAATATTTTGCGTGAAAATGTCCAAAGTGCCCCTCAAGTTACCCAAAGTGATCAGGTGTGCCTCGTGGCCGTGCAGCTCCCCGCCTTCCAACAGCCGGCGTCCGTGTGCAACCTGAACCGGTCTCTGCTCGCGCATTACCGCAGCTCGTGCAACTCGGGCAAGCTCGACCTCCTCGCTGAAGAGCATGGGGTGGGCCGCGGCGGGCCAGGCCTTGGACGGCAAGTGTGCCGGGAGCACGTGGTAGAGGAGCGGTTCAGGGATCTAGGGAGATGAGAAAATGGCGGAGAGGTTGTTGCAGACGAACAACGTGTCAGACCTCTACATCGCCAAGCCGGCAATGAGGTGGCTGCTGCAGTGCTCCACGGTCGCCGACGCTGTGGCCGAGCTCGACGGGCGGGGCTAGACAGCTCTCGTGGTCTGGGATGGCAGCGAGGTGGCCGGCAAGGTGTGCATGGCCGACGTGCTGCTGTTTCTCTGCGCGGAGGGAAACGGCCGCGCTGACTGCCACGCTCCAGGCGTCGCTCGCCGACCTGCTCATCGCCGGCGCGCCGCCCGTCATCGAGCCCGACGCGAGGTTGGTGCACAACTACTTTCTTGCTTGGTTTTGAGAGGCACTTTAGACATTTTCACGTATTCTCAGAATATTCGTTTCGGTGTCTCAGAGATAAATACTCAAAACGATGGTGCTTTGTAGCCTAAATCATTTCGAATAGTATCACACAGACAAATCAACATACAAACAATGTTTTGTAGACAAATTCTCTTAAATTTATAGTTAAACCACTATTGTCCCATAAGATTATTGTCGCGAAAAAACAACGGTTTTGTCGGTTAAAAAAAATCAGACTTCGTAATAGTTGAGGTAAGTTGAAATGACTTAGGCTCCTATTGGAATGTGAATTTTTTTTTCCTACATTTTTCACCGTAAAATTGAACTTATTTCTATTCTTCCTATTCTTATAAGATTTTTTTAAAATTTACTCCATATTATTGTAGATTCGTGTAAATCTGTCATGACTACGGGAAGCTCCGCTGGCCCACCACGCATGGGAAAGCTTCGTGGCGAGCGCGCGCTTCCACCTGACCCTGCGGTCCTCCGCCTTGCGAAGCACGTCCAGTCGTGCGGCCGCGTCGGGGACCTCCACCGGGGACGCGCTCTCCACGCGCACCTCGTGCTCACCGGCGCGGCCGCCGCGTCCACCTTCCTCGCTAACCACCTCATCACCATGTATGCCCGGTGCGCCGACGCCGGCTCCGCGGCGCTCGCTTTCCGCGCAGTACCGCGCCCCAACCTCGTCTCCTGGACCGCACTCGTGTCGGGCCTCGCACGGAACTCCGCGCACTGCGCGGCGCTCGGCGCCTTCGCAGCCATGCGCAGCTCGAGCGTCGCGCCCACGGAGTTCGCGCTCTCCAGCGCCGCGAACGCCGCCGCGGCCCTGGCGGACCCGCTTACCGGCGCGCAGCTGCACCGCGTCGCGGTCGGCCTCGGGCTCGACGCCGATCTCTTCGTCGCCAGCAATCTCGCGGACATGTACTCAAAGTGCGGCCTCCTGGACGAAGCGTGCAGGGTGTTTGACCAAATGCTGCACAGGGACGCTGTCGCCTGGACTGCCATGATCAACGGGTACGCGAAGAATGGGAGCCTAGAGGCCGCTGTTCTGGCTTTCCGAGATATGAAGCGCGAGGGGCTGGTTGGAGCTGACCCGCATGTGTTCTGCAGCACGTTGAGTGCAGCAGGAGGTCTCAAGGACGGTCTGCTTGGCCGTAGCATCCACTGTTGCGTTATGAAGTCCGGGTGCAATCTGGACACCATTGTGCGGAACGCGCTTTCAGACATGTATGCTAAGTCGGGAGATGTGGATAATGCCTCACATGTGGTGAAGATTGACCCTGGGGGTTGGAATGTTGTATCCGGCACTTCACTGATCGATGGCTACATTGAGACTGATCGTGTTGAGGAGGCACTTGGAGTGTATATTGAACTGCAGCGGCGTGGTGTTGAGTCCAATGAGTTCACTTTCTCGAGCATGATCAAGGGTTGTGCCATGCAAGCTCTGCTTGAACAAGGAGTGCAGTTGCATGCCCAGGTGATCAAGACAAGTTTAATCAGTGACTCGTTTGTTGGTTCCACCCTTGTGGATATGTACGGAAAATGTGGTCTCATAAGCTTGTCCCTTCAGTTATTTGGTGAGATCGAGTACTACACTGAGATTGCCTGGAATGCCATGATCAATGTATATGCTCAGCACGGTCATGGTAGGGAGGCAATCGATGTTTTTAATAGGATGACTTCAAGTGGTACCAGACCAAATAACATTACATTTGTCAGCTTGCTGGCAGCATGCAGTCATGCTGGATTAGTGGATGAAGGACTAAAATACTTTTACTCCATGAAGGATGCACATGGCATTGAGCCTAAAGAGGAGCACTATTCCTGTATCATTGATATGTATAGCCGGGCTGGGAGACTTGATGAAGCAGAGAAGTTCATAAGCGAAATGCCTGTCAAACCCAATGCTCATGGTTGGTGCTCCTTGCTTGGAGCTTGCCGGATTCAAGGAAACAAGGAGCTGGGACAGATTGCTGCGCAAAATCTTTTGAAGCTTGAGCCAGGTAACACAGGCATTCATGTGTCCCTATCTGGGATATACTCATCCTTGGGCCAATGGAATGATGTGAAAGCAGTCAGGAAGTTGATGAGGGATACCAGAATTAAGATGCCGCCTGGCCTTAGCTGGGTAGATGCTAACAAGAAAACTTATATGTTTTGATCCGAGTATTGGCCTCACCCACAGCTGGAGCAGATATTGAAAATTTTGAGAAACTCTTCAGCAAAAAAGTTTAATCCTGCAGGGCCAGAGCTTATTACTGTGCCCCACTGCTGTCCTGGCCTACAAAACTCGGATACATCCCTGGGGGGCTCGGATACATCCACAGCCATTTTGGGTTCGGATCTGGCGAGGTTAGTTTTGAGTTTCCTTCATGTCTCACTGGTTTGGTTCCTGCATAACAAATGGTTGTGTAAATTAGTTGGAGATTTAATGGGTATTGATGCATCGTTGAAATATCCACGTATTACTTTTTTTTTGAAAAATATTAAAATGTATCCACGTATCAGGTTGTTTGACAAATTGTCGTATTACCATATTTGTATCCACTGGATACCGATACACGTAGTATCCATGTTGGATAGGTCCTGTCTGATGCCCCTCATCATCTGCAGGTAGTAGATAAATAGGTACTCCCTCCGTCCCCAATTACTTGTCATCCTAGAGTTCACAAGTTTTCCCTTTTTACTTGTCATTCTTGCTTCCCAATACATTTTTCTGTATTCCCAAAACATCTCTATCTCTCTCTTTCCTCCTCGTTTTCAACACATCCCACCTTTTCCATCAATCCTTAATCCCCGTGCCCACATCTAGAATGACAAGTAAAAAGGGACGGAGGGAGTAAGAGATTTATGAGCTTACTCCTCATGAGAAATGATTCATTCTCCCTCCCTTTAAAATAAGAGGAGGGTTAAGGATTAACAGCATTTCTGCAGCAGAGTCATCAGGATAAAAAATGAGTAACACTGCAAGCTTTATGACTTTAGCGGATAAGTTGGTCTTCTCAAATGGTATATTATCCTTGGACTTTCGTCATGTCAAAAATTCTATTTAACTTTGTTAAATAGAAAGGGAACTATTGAAATCTTGCGAGTCATACAAGACCTATCTCATGTGTCAAGTAGATTGACCATTTTCTAACTGGAATTTGATCATTACGTGTTAACCTATTTTTACCACATTATTTGTTGCTTTTAGATCAAATTGACCATATGCCACCAAACTAGAAGCCAGTTAGCGATTCGTTTGTTAGTTTTCATGCAGTCAGTACAGTATTAGGAACTTGCTGGAGAACCTATCAGCACCAAGCGATATTAGTTCTTTAGTTCCTGATGTGCACTAGTTTGAAACGTATTTACTATGCAACCATGTTGCAGCAATACATTACACAGACTGATTATGTGACTGAAAACAATTGGGAAGTTTACATTGAGATATTGCACAGGTAGCTTCACATGGACCTGTTGTTCTCTGGATTCTGAAAAGCTGCAACATATATTTTCCTTTTATGACAAACTTCAGGTAAAGCATTAAGTTGAACATACTAGAGTACACCTCTTGAGTAAGGACAGAAAAAGGTATATGAGAATATCACATTCAAGATCATTGAATCTTTGCTTTTGTTTCATTATAATTGTTCAATTCTATGTGTTCAATGTACATATACCATATCAGCATGTTATGCGGTATGTTTCAGATCACAGAACTACATGTGTCATCTCAACTCAGAAATTACATTCTGAAGATATCTGAATGATTTCTCGTAGCTGACAAAACCCATAAACCAAAAATCAAAGCCATCAACAGTTACTACATCGATATACTTTTCATCAGGATTGTATAAATTTTCTCGCACTGAAGCAGTCTTAATCCTCTTTGCGGGGATCAGCACCTGCAGAAATATCAAATTCGTTAGCTTCAGCCTCAGGTATATGTCCAAATATCTTCAGACCATATTCTCTATCTGATAAGTTCAGATACTCGATGGAGAGTTTGTTTCAGTTACCTTGTAGGGTACCCTTGTGTTTATTCCTCTGGGAGATGCTAAATTCAATGGCCTATCGCTATGGAAGGCAATCTTCTCTGTTGAGATGAAAAGCATTCCGGCAATTGGGCCAGCTGTGGTTGAAAGATAACACTGAAAAGCCTTCACTAGTTTCTCGTCTTTCTCGACTGCAAAGTATTCCCTGAAGACTCTATCAATGCTGCCAGCTTGGAGAACCTTTGCACCAAAACTTAATTTTCCTCTGATAGTTTCTGAAAGTTTTGGTCCCAGAGTCACTGCAGAAAAAGAAAATATTCGTTGATGATGAGAATTTATATTGGATCAACATAACACTGGCACTTAGGACAATGGTTCAGTCCTTACAGTGTTCTTTGAACCCTTGAATGTAGCTTTCTGTTTTGTGGCTCAGTTTGCTCACCCTATGAATGAACGAACTCTTCTTGTCTGTACAATTGAGAGGATACCAAGTCAGTATCAGCATACAAAGTGTAGCTATTTGAAATGGAGAAATGAGAAAGAAGGGTGTGAGATTTTTACTCTTCTTCAAAATCAAGGCAGAACTGGAATGTTGTCCTTGCGTTTTCTCATCAGCATATGCAAACGAAGTCAAAGGAATTCCAACAACATGCTTCTGGGCAAAACTCTCCATTCTTCAGAGAAGAAGAGCTATATCTTCTATTCTGCTCGTGAATGGGAGTCTGGGAGCAGGTCTCTGTGCCTAGGAGAAGTTTGTGCTTGCTCTAAGTCTGAACCATATGTGGGCTTTTATAAGATGAAGCTGCCTAGAAGAAGGCTGCTTTATTCCAAGGAACAATGCGGTGTAACTGAATCAGCACTTTATGCTGCATAGTCACCATTGCCTCATCAGGATCAAAAAGTAAGGCATGCTTTCTTGACTAAAGGAATGGGCACGAGCAGAACACTTGGAGCTTTCAACTCTAAGCTAATGAGAAGGTACCGATGCTTTGCTTTCATACTGCACTCTCTATTGTCTACCATAAGCTATTCATGAGGCAGTTGAGCTTATAGTTAGTTACCTTTATGAGATGCTGATAGCAGAACATGTAGGCTTTGGTTCACGTACTTTATTTATGAAACCTAAATGTTTGTGACACATAGCTTCTAACTGACTTCCTTTTCCGTTTGAGGAAACGAGTCCGTGGAGAATGGAGAGGACATAAAATAAACACGTGGGTGGTTCTAACCAGCGTACCGGTATGCCTATGGTTCGATTTTGTGTCTCCTTTTCATCATACTTGAGTCATGTTTTCTAAAGCATGCTGTTAGGAATCTCGAACAAACCAGAAAAATGTGCACATGTCAAGTTTGTATGGTAAGATCGATGGCACTTTCTGTTGAATGATGATGTAGTTTTTACCTTATTGTTCGTACATGATATGAGTAGTTGACAGTTTGGCTGGTTTGAAACTCCATGCTCACCTCGTCCATCAGCTCTTAAGATTCTTCTGCTTAAAGCTTCAAATTATTTGCATTAGTTTATTACTGCTGAGCTTGGACCTTTCGGCTTAATAAGATCTTCATTTTGTTGCAGTTTCACATGGGATGTGTGCTTTTCACTTGTACAGGGCTACAGGCATGTCCCACTATCACTCTGAAGGCTGAATCTTCGAAAGCACTTGGACGTTCCCTCTGCCTGATTCATGGTCCAAGACAGACACATGGTGGCCCAGGTATGGCCGTATGGGCTAGGACTTGCGAACGACGCGGAAGGAAACTAATCTGATGTGTAAAACCACCCACTTTCCGCTAACCTGGATTTAATTAAGGATACCATAATCTTGCTTGCTTCGTCCTTCCATTTCTTGCGCCAGGTGTTGACGTGACATACGTGGAGCTTACGCAGAACCTCGTCGGAAAGGTGACGACGCTCTCGGTAAAGAGACCTGTGTTAGCTGTCCATCATTTCGATATCGTTGCTTGTGGAATAATGAGGTTGTTGGTTGTGGAATAATGAGATTGTTGGTTGTGGAATAATGAGATTATGATATAGATATTATACATGCGCTTTGCCGCTTTTTGGTTGACATGTGGCAGCAGGTCCATTTCCTGCGAATATTTGCCGACACTTGCAGCATTTTTTTTTTTGTGAAAGGAGCATTGGGCAGCAACTTATTCTCAAAAATAATTGATATTCGGATAGTGTACCGTCAAACTTTTTTTTCATGCTTGTGCACTGTTCGTCCATGTGTCAAATGAATCGAAATGAAATACTAGTAAATAATCATGCGTCGCCAGCTGCTGGTGGTAGATGCCAGAGTGCGAGTGCCGGAGTTTTGTTTCTGCGTCAGAGTACAAACGTTGTCCTCGCGGAGTAGGACGAGGGGGGAGGCGCGCACGGTGAAATGAACCGGCGCGAGCGGTCCCGGCCGTCGTACGCTCGGCGGGCGAGGACAACGTGCGCGCGGTGCACGCCCCGGGCTGACTGCATGTGGTTCCGTCCGTGGTCGGCACAGAGGAAACAGGAGGAACACGGGACACTTGACGCTCTTGGCAAGCCCAGGCGAACGGTGCCGTACACGGGCCAGAGGAACACAGGAGAACCGAGTCCGCGCACACGAGCGAGCGGTCCCGGCCGTCGTGCGCTCGGTGGGCGAGGAGCCGAGGACGACGTACAACAAGACCGCGTGGACGAGGTCGGATAGCACCACACGCCCCCGGCCGGCGCTAATGAAACCAGAGTAGCACGAACACGGGGTGCTGACGCGCTCACCGTCGGCGGCTGCAATCCACCGACGCGAGCATCGCAGGGACTGACTAAATTGTGTCCAATTTCGCCACGCGTTTGGAGTGACCAAATTTCTCAAGGACATGCACCGCGCTCAAGTGAAGTTTCCTGGTGGAACGGTTTGGTCAGCGTTGTGCAACTGAACACGTGTACTAGCTCAGAAGGACGTGCGCCCAGCGGCCAGCGCACTTCTCATAGCAGTATTTGCTGCTGTCCGCGCCTTTGAACTGCTCAACGGACTTTTATTTGCTGCTGTCCGCACTCTTTGAACTGCTCAACCGACTTTTGGGCAGAGTTTTCAGGGTAAAATTAGAGGAGTTTTATCAAATATTATTTTTTAAATAAGTGATTTTTACCTGATTCTGTGAATAGTTTTCTGAAAACTAAGAGGCTGAGAGGCTTTAAAAAAAATAGCTTCTCTTGATTTTAATTTTTGTAAAGTGATCCTCTATTTTGATACAGTTTATTTTAGAAAATTCAATCAAATCACTTTCAGCAATAAAATCACTTCACAAAAAGAATCAGAAATGAATTTAAAGAACGAAGAGCTCAAGCTCTACAAAGTCAAAATATCTAAACCCCGAGGGAATCAATGAGGGAGGCAATTCCTAGCACTATGTTAGCAAGCGAAGCCACCTTAGCATATTTACATTTACATGAACACCACGTCAGTCAAAATTAATATCTAAACCCTGAGGGAAAAAAAGTTTTGAATTTTTAAATTTGAGGGAGAAAAACGAAACCGTTCAAAACCAACTGATTTTGTGTTTTCAATGAAATCGGTTTGGTCTGGTTTCATCGGACAACCGGTTTTTGTTTTAAAAATTTAAAAATTTAAAAAATTTTAGAACATCGAAAACCACTAAAACCAATTAATAAACCGTAAAAACAAGAAGTAAACCGGTGAAACTGGTGGATTTCAAACTTTAAAACTTAAAACCGATAAAAAAAACCGATCGATAAACCGGTAAAAACGCTCGATGAATAGAAAAGCCGGCTGATTTATTGTAACATTTTGTTCAAATTTTAATTTTTTAATTTAAAACGGTTTTAACCGGTTTTCACGGTTTCATTTTACCGGTTCAAACGAAACCTTGTATGTATGAGACAGTACTTCTTGCTTCACAAAAATGTCCGCGGAGCAGTCGGCCCAAACACAAGAATGGGCCGGGCCGGTTAACTCCCAAGATAACTGGAACACCGGTAACGGCTTTCGCCCGGGCCCAACGAGGAGCGTACATACACACTGATGGGCCCGGCCGAGTGAGTCGTCAGTCGTCACTGACGCCGCGACACAAACACCTTTCCCCCTTCATGTTCCCCGGCGGTGCGGACGGCAACGGCCACCTGACGCGGCCGCGCAGGCC
>BCLH01001445.1:7713-24721 GCA_001602315.1 Zoysia pacifica | reverse complement strand
GGCGTCCACGGCGGCGCAGCCGCACCCCGCCGCCCCGCCGTGCACCGACTACGACGTCGCCTACTTCAACGCGTACTCCCACATCGGCGTGCACGAGGAGATGCTCAAGGTCACGCCGCTCTCTCTATCTCTTCCTAAGTCTCTAGCTTCCTCCTGGAGGAGAATTGGGCTGGTGTTCTGGCTGGTGTGTCGCTGGGTCAGGGTTTTATTTTGTTACAGCCAGTGGGGCAATTGTGGATCGGGTTAGGGGTGGTTGTCGTTGAACTAAGTAATGGTTGGATGATTGGGTCTGGGATCCTCTATCGTGCGTTGCTTGAACTGGCACATAAATATGCATATTTATGGTCATGGGAATCATGCTACCGTATCTAATGTGCACCTGGAAATCTGCTGCGTTGGCATCTGGCATTCTGTTCAACTGTGAGCTTACTGGCCATGTCTTTGATGTTTTGCATGGAGCAATGTAAACACATTGTGTTGACTAATGTGAAATGATGCCTCTTCTATACACTGATACCTCTCGATCAACTATGTTGTTTTGATGTAGTCAAGTGTTAATGGATCATTCTGTTTTGTAAAGAGAAAAAGGAAAATAGATAATGAAAGAGACATTTTATAATTAAACATCACTTTGGCACTGATTCAGTTTTCTGATTGCAGGATCATGTGAGAACGAGCACTTACAGAAATGCTATAATGCTTCACCGAGATCTAATTTCAGGCAAGGTAAAGAGTCATCACAATTCATGTGTTCGTTGACCCAATGATATCCTTGGTGATGTAGTTTTTTTCTTGTTGCTTACTTCACTATTGCAATATGTCAATGAAAATTTTCAGGTTGTTCTGGATGTGGGCTGTGGCACTGGTGTTCTTTCCATATTCTGCGCTTTCGCTGGTGCCTCTCGGGTAATTTATCAGTCATCAACTGTGCTCATACATATTGCTGTTAATCTTTTGAATACATAAAAATTGATGGATTTTCGATCCAGTTATTATGTATACTTCTATTGCATTATTGCTATCTATTGCCTTTGTTGTTGCACCATATCTAGTTCTTCTACCAAACAAATATGTATAGTGATGAGTTCAGTTCTATTTGTTTGTTTCTTTAGCTCTGTACTGTTAACTAGAAAATCATATACATAAGCAAGTATTTGGTATTATATAACACTTAAAATGTAGTTGCATCCACTTTTCCACACACCCTGTGGAAGAAAGAGTATTTTCCATAAATTATGATTCAAGGGCACCTGCTTGGGGACGCCAGGGTGGCACCAGAAGGAGAGATCATGGCGGTGCCGGCTCGGTGCAATGACGGCAGCAGGCAGAACGGGCGGCGCTGGCTGGAACAGATCGGGGTGGCGCGGGCTGCGTGGTGAGCCAGTGACACCAGATCCAGTGACGTGGCGGCGCCGATGACCAGTAGAAGGGTGCGACCCAAGGAAGGCGAAGGCGCGACAGGGGTGAAGCTGGCGGCGAGAGGAAATTGACAGGGATGAAGCCGACGGTGATGGAGCCGGCGGTGGTGAAGAAGGATCAGGAAACCGACAAAGCTGGTGGCAGGGGAGAAGCCAACTGCAAGGAAAAGTCGCGGCGGCGGTGGAGCTGACGGCGGCAGCTGGAATAGGGCCATAGGGGAAACCCTAAAATATTTTGTAGGCTCTATTACCATTTTAGAGAAACTGAACTTGTATTCCCAGGAGGCCAATGGCCTCATATAAACAGAGTACATGTGGTGGTACAATATGCACAAAACCCCTCATACAATGGGGTAAATGCAAGAAAGAGATAAAATGGAATTTATCTATAACTCTATCTCTAACAATAAACACCCTCTGTGTAATCAGTGTTCTACTTCTATCAAGTCCTGCCACGTATATGCTATGTGCAATTAAACCTGATGAATAATGATGATGTTCTATTGCATGCTGGCTGCTGGAGCGACCTTTGCTTGTAATATCTATTTGCTTGGCACGAGAAAGTGAGCATTTTCCTCATGTCAGAGTTACGTGAACGCATTGATCCGTTGATCCAATATTTACAAGTCGTCTAGTAGATTAATCATGATTAGTCTGTCTGATCGTTATAGTAGACCGTAGTCGCCATGGAACCGATCACGATGACTATCAAATGAAAATATTGCTTTGATCTTACCACTATATCACTTGTACTGGATGTATTCTTCAGTTTGCATGTTGTCTAATACTAACCTTTGTTTGCATGAGTGCTTTTTTACTATCTGTATGTGATAATTTATATCCTGACGCAGAAAGAGTTTCATTTTTCTATTCATTCATATTTCACCACCATGATTGAGTAATTTTGTTCTCATTTATCAGGTTTATGCAGTCGATGCAAGTGATATTGCATTACAGGTAAATCCTTGCCTGCTCTATTCCCTTCCAATATAGATAGCCAATTCTACAAACTTATATTTTACGGAGCTTCAGTAGTTTTTTTGCTGCTTTGATATATTATTTATTAACTTACACTGTATAATAGGGGCATAATAATTTTATTGAAAAAGTCAATCTTCCCTGCCCCCCTACTTGTCAAGTCAATAGAATTGTTGCACTTAGGACAGAAGGTTTCTATGTTACTTTGTCATTCCTGTAGGAACGGTGCGAACAGCGAAGAATGTTATGATCTTCGAATCGCTATGAGTAATTACTGCCAAGAGGAAGCCCAGTCATCAGGGGTTACTTGGAGGAGACTAGACTAGATTGGGGAACTCTTTTGATTCATTTTTTTCATTGCCTATAAACTCAGCACCATGCGCCCACCCTTCACAGACATAGGCTTAGTTGGCTTGCACACATGTATGCATAACCATAGATCTTAAAAACAAATAATAATCATATCTTATTTAACTAATTGACATAAGGCCTTATCCTAACTGAAGCTAGCTGATTGATTTCTCCACTGCAGCACCTTGGATATACTGTATGTAGTCTGTTCGTTGAATATTGTTCAAGTCTGCTCACATACTGTGCATAGTTTCTTCTTTCTGTATTTTAGTGTTAGTGGTTGTAAGTTATAATTCTGTTTCTGAATATTCTTTTCAAGTAACATTTCAGGCTATGGAGATTGTTAGAGAGAACGAGCTATCTGACAAAGTTGTGGTTTTGCATGGCCGAATTGAGGTGCATTCTTATCTAGTCTCTTCTATTTGCCATCATTTGCATATGCCAAAGCTGATATCGTATCCATCCATTAATCATCATCCTTGAAACATTACCTTGTAAATTCAGGATGTCTTCAAAGTTCTAACTGCATGTGAAATATGATTATACTTGAAATATTCAAATGCAGGATGTCAATATTGAAGAAAAAGTTGACGTCATCATATCTGAATGGATGGGCTACATGCTTCTATATGAGGTATCTGTTAATATCTTTATTATTTGGAGAGCTTTGCTAATTTGATGCACACTTTACATCAGTTCTATTCATCTTTTGTAAATTCAGAGTATGTTAGGGAGCGTGATTTTTGCTAGAGATAAGTGGCTTAAGCCAGGTGGTCTTATTCTTCCATCCCATGCATCGGTACGAGTTATATACGTATACTGTCTAACAATTAACTTGTTGAGGTAGATCAGAACTATCAGTCTGACTTACAAGCCATACTTTTGTTGCAGCTTTACATGGCACCTGTTACAAATTCTCAGAGATATAATGATAGTATTTACTTTTGGCGAGATGTATATGGCATTAAAAGTGAGTTGTAATGTTCCATGGCCCCTTCCTTCCCTCTTTAACTAGTTTAGATTCCAGAAATTTGCTAGTTAGTGGCTTATTTACTTATTTGACGTTATGCATAATAGCTTCTCCTGCAGTATTTCTCATCCTAAGAGTAACCTGTTATTTTTTTAATTGACCTCAGTGTCATCTATGATGCCTCTTGCAAAACAATGTGCATTCATGGAACCATCAGTTGAGACGATTAGCGGTGAAAATGTCTTGACATGGCCGACAGTGGTGAGTCCCATTTGCTTCTTCTAGCAAAAATGTGTATTCTTGTCTGCTTCACATGCATTTTCTGCATAGACGACTCTGGTTTCAGCGTGTAATTCTAGATTCTTCAGCCTTTTGTTTATAACCATCCAAATGTAAAGAAGCTTAAAGCTTTACTTTTTGTCTGAAGAACAACTTACTTGGGTTCTTGCCTCTTGGAGCAGGTGGCACAGGTGGATTGTTATACCATACAAGCCCCAGAGCTTGAAACCATCAGCGCGGCATTTAAATTTACATCAATGTTGCAGGGTAAGTTGTAATAGTTCAATCTTTTTACATGAGATGAATTATGATTCCATCTGCTAGATTAGATCTGATTGTTTTTCTTGGATGATAACTATATGCTGATTTTTGGATAAGCTGCCATACACAAAATGATTTAATGCTTCAGATAGAATGTACAGACAAGGGACAAACTGTACAGCTTTATTGTTTAGTTGGTCTCTCCTTCTGCTACCATGTCTTTGCATAGATACCTATATCAATTCCTTGGTTGTCCCCGGTATTCCATTGATTTGGCATGCTTTTGTCAAGATCATATTTTGTATCATGCACATCATGTAAATGGGAACATGGTGCTAAACTTGCTATCTATCTTGTCTTTCAGCTCCATTGCATGGTTTCGCATTCTGGTTCGATGTTGAATTTAACGGGCCAGTTCGCCAGAAAACCAAGAAGCAAGCAACCCTATCAATGGATGGGAGCACCCAAGATGCCAGTCCGAGCAGTAAAAAGAAAAAACCAGATGTCTCCATTGTTCTTTCAACTGCACCAGAGGATTCCCCTACTCATTGGCAGCAGGTGATTTGATTAAATTTCATCAAAATTGCACTGTTAACATCCACAGCACTGTTTTTGAATTTTTCTCTTTCTTTTTTGCAGACCCTATTGTACTTATTCGAGCCTATAGAACTAAACAAAGACCAGATTATTGAAGGTTCCGTTACCATATCTCAGAGCCAGCAACACGCTCGCTTCCTAAACATCTGCCTTAAATATTTGTGAGTCTTCTAGCTCTGGTGATATTAGTTCTCTCTTCTTCTGCCACTTGCAAGATTGATATAAGCCAACCTTCCACACATCCTTGCAGTACAGGAGAGCAATGGTATGTCAAAGAATCTGTGATGCGATAATGTGCCAGACTTCAACCGGGTAACATTTTTCCTGAATACTAGGTTCATCTCTGTAACTGTATTACAAATCTCGCTGGTCACTGCAATTTTGGAGCGCTCTGGCTGCAGCGGGACCTCATATATCCGATTGTAGTGCCATTTTCATTTAGATTTTCTAGGCAAAGCTCTGAAACGAGACTGTTGGCTCCAATGAGAGCTGGCGTATATTTCCCACCTTTTGTGGTGGGGCTTGATTACAGTTCAGAAGCATGATGGCCCTTTGTAAGGAACACTTGAAACTACATGTTGACTGATTTAGTGTGGAGATTTCCCATTCATTTGACAGTAGTTCGTACCTCATCTTATTTGGTGGCACCATGTTATTTCAACATGAGATGATCCCCATTTTTTCAACATATAATGAAGCAAGCATAAGCTTTTTATAGTTGGTTTTTCTAGTTGAAAATTGTGAAGCTAAAACAAACAAGATTTTAAAAAGCTATCTTTAAGTTAGATATAAACTAAAAACTGAAAAGCTCGCTGTAGACTGTAGAGTACAAATACTTTTGAGTGCTCTATTGGAGGTATTGTTTGGCTACGTTTTAATGGTACAAGGTCCTAAGAGATCACCAGCTGAGATCGAAAGAATGCCGCAGACCAAGTTTAGACCAATTCAAACCCCTCGAATCAGACCCAGCCAATCAGCTGGCGCCAGCTCTTCTCGATTCGCGCCCCCGAACACGCGCTTGTTCTGAATTCAAATGGACCGCATCTTCGTTGGGCCTGATGTCCAGGCCACTTTATGACCAACATTCCTTGGTCCCACCAGTCAGCTGCTCTCTAAGCGCTGGAGAACCACGGCTGGCTTGGCCCAGGCCCAGTGCTATATACGCCTCGTCTTCCTCGGTGCATCGCTCTTCCCTGCACCCCCTCCCTCCGGCTCCCGGAGCTCTCCATCCGGCCGGGTTGGTTCTTGCTGGGCAAAGAGGGTATTCAGGAAATAGGAAGGTGTTCGGTCAATCGCTTGACCCCGTTGCATCGCTAGAGGCGTTGGAGATGGGCGACCGCGAGCGCGATCGCGGCAAGCGGAAGAAGCCCAAGTACGAGGAGTCCGTTGGTTCCTCGGCGGGCGCTACCCGGAGAAGGCGGACAAGGACGAGGACAAGGAGTCGTGGTGGCGAGAGCGGCGCCAGCAGCAACCGCTCCTCTCCCCTGCGCGACCCACCAGGTGCCGTGCGTGCCACCAAGAAATTCCAGAGCGCGTCATTCTTGCGGGTTTCCCATCTTCTTGCGGTATTGAAGTTCCGGATTCTTTCTTGGATGCCTGCAGATTGTGGAAGCAGAACATCGTCGCCGCTGCCGGAACAACAGCCAGCGGCGCAGGGCGGCGGCGAGGAAGGTGACCGCGTACGACCTCAGACCCTGGATTTGATATCGCAACTCGATCGGCGCCCAGAGATTGTGGACAGCACAGCTCAGCAAAAAGAGAGCAGCGGAGTCGGGAACCCAGATTGGTGCCGGCTCGATTCATTAGGTTGCCCCTCTGTTCTTGAATGCCAGTTCGTCGTTCTTGGATTGTTCTTCTTTGGCTGGAGTGCTGCGCGCTCGGTTTCTTGTTTTCTGGGTACTGACGTGTTAGTTTGATTCCTTCTTTCAGCTCCATTGATGCCGCCTCCACAGGCGCCGGCATCCGCGACCCCCGGCCAGCCCGGGGTTGCGACGGGGGCCTCGGAGAGCGGCCACCCTCAACTCCGGTCCAATGCCGCCTCCGCGAGCAAGTTGATGCCGCCTCCATTGGCCGGGACGTCACCGTCACAGATGAACTTCGCAGGGCCTCTCGATGCGAGAGCCAAGCAGTGGCGCGCAGAGAGGGGGCACCTCCCGTGAAGGCGGGCATGGCTGCGTTGGTCAGTCGCAGCCGCCGCCAGCGCGATCGCCGGCCAGGGAAAGATGGCGACGGGAGTACCTAGACGGGAGCGTCGGGATTCGGGCCGGGTAGGGGGGCAGACCTCTACCGCCCCCACATGTCGGCGACGGACGAGCGTCAGGTGATCTCGTTCCCATCCCGGCACCAATGCCTTCATCAACCCTCGTCGACGACAGTTCCATCCTCCCCCTCAGCAATGCCTCCCGGCAACGCTCACCGACCAAGCCGTCCTGGTGGACCTTCAGAACCACATCGCGGCCGGACAGCGTCATCTCGCGCAAGTGCCCGAACACCTGACGTGCCCGGGCTGCCGTTACTCTGCTGCACTATTGCCTCTGCTAATTCTGTCGCTAGCTAGTCAGCAAGTAGAGATTACAATGATCTTCAAAACTATTACAACCAAATCATAATCTTCTTACGCCTTTAGTGTTATCAAAAGTAAATGTTGGGGAACAATCATCCATAAAGAACTTCATTGTGTCTTATATCTGAATGTATATAATTGGAACATAAAAAACTTTGACATGTACAAGTAAGACCGTCACATGACATTGCATTACGAAAAAGAGGACCTCACGTAGGTCGAGAAAATCTCAGAATCCCTTCCTTATCCTTACACAGAACCACCGCATATGCGAGCTTGGGCCAAGCTATAGACATGTGATTTGGTGCGGGATAAATAAGGAAATTTGTTTTTTGCCCTAAGCCTGGCACGCCCAGAGGGAGCCGAACTAGGACCTGAGCTACTGAAGCACTTTAACTGCTAGACTAAAAGCCCTTACACATTTGATACCATATATGCATGTATGCAACATGCACAAGTTCAAGTAGTCTCCATCTTACTTATGACATTTATGTATTTTACATTTTTGTTTTATTGCTTCCATTGCTATGGAAAACAAAAATGTATGAGGAGATACAAGAAGCGGAGGCAAGCATTATTAAGCTTGAAATTAAATAGATATGTGCAATTATAATATACATTACACAATTTTACGAATAAACACAAACTCAAGAAAAACCTTGTTCTTATTTATTTAATTATCTAATACAAGCATTATAGTGGAGTACTATGTATAGATGAATGATAAACTAGCAACAATGCAACTTTTCTCTATATGTTGCTTTATTTACTTTGAGTAGTGTTGCTAGACACATGGCCTGGTGATGATGTTGATATCCTCATGACCGATAGATTTTGCTATATCAGGTTGAGTCTGGGTGATTGATCTGCTTTTCATCTCCGGTATTCTTCTTCTCATCATCTATCCCTTCTGAACCATCATTGTTACTATTGGTGCTTCCACCTCCTTGTACCATAGATCCCTGCATATAATAGTGCAGAAACTATCATTTTTCACCAATATGCATGTCCATTTGAAAATATGATATAGTGCTTTCGCATTGAGCAATAGAAACAACATTATAACTAACAATAAATCTACTGACACTTACAGCAGTGCAGACATTGTCCATCATGCGTATATCAAGAGCATTTGCTATCAGCGAAACTTTTTCCTGCAATGTCAATAATATAAAATATCATGTACTTTATACCTCAATAATATGTCAAAGCAACATGAAAAAGTTATTTTGTGAACTAGCACCTGTAACAGTTGGGGAGTGATGTTGGATGTGGATGATTGAACTAAACTTGTGCTACATGGTTCTCCACTGTTGTGTAGCACACCACTGAGGAAATTATAGGAGTTGGTACAAGCAATTGCTTGTGTGATATCTGATTCTAGGATCATAGAATGACTATGGGACATGGGACACTTCCATGCACGAAAAGAGAGTTCTTGGATGAAGAGTTCATAGGCCTTATACAAAATTGGCGGTGTGTCTACTAACATCCTCATATTAGCATCCTCTATATGTATTATTTCCTCAAGAAAATCTAGGGGAAGAACATGTTCCTCAAAGTCTACTATTTTCTCAATATCTTCTTGGCGCTTCCTCCAAAACTCACCGATGTCATAATCTTCTAGGTTTGGTGGAGGCAACTCTGACAAAAAAGGTACCCCTCTAATCAATGTTCTACCCCCTCCTTTTCATTCGAGATGACATATTTAGCATCAACATAAAAATTAATTTTGACACACATATAATTTCTTTGGAAATCTCTAAAGTTCTTAATTTTGCTTACAAGATATAACTTGAAGATTAACTATGTGCAAAATAAATATTCAGCTATAATTAGATATTGAATAAGAATTATCATGTAGATGAGTTACCTTACTCAATATGAACCCAACTTCTTCTCAAAGCTTGTAAAAGATTATCAACCAAGTGATGCAAGAATGAAGGTCATGTATTGCGCCTTATATAGGGTCCAGGACCCGGTAGATGCCAAAAGTTTGTTGTTCCACTTTTTTTTTCTTCTAAGTGGTACTATATTTAGCTAACCATCCATTTGTCATCCATGGTAGATGTTCTATCAGTTAGAATAAAAGGCACTCATCAACGTGTAAAGGACTGTTAGATATCTCTCCAGCTCATGCTGATTGCAATACATATCTAAAACCATGCATATCTAAAGATTTTTTTTAATGACCTTGTGGGCATGTAAAATAATCTAATGTTGTTCACATGAAAAGTATCCATTTAACGGATAGAGCATGTCGTATGCACAAGCTTTTGGTACAAAAGAAAAAAAATATGTTGGTAACCTGAAAGACATGAAAGAGACAAAGTATGACATATGCACAAGCTTTTAATGCAAGAGAAAAACAAATCATATAATGTTGGTAACATAAAAAATTGAACATGTAATGGATAGAGCATTAGAGAGCATTCGTATGTGCAAGCTTTTGAGGCAATAGAAAAAATATATTGTTGTTAGCATGAAAATTACACACGCAACTGAGAGCATGTCGTATGCGTAAGCTTTTGATGGAAGAAAAAAAAAGATATACACGAAAATTTACACACGTAACGGAGAGCATGCCGTATATGCAAAAGCTTTTTATGTAAGAAAAAGAAAGATATACTTGTGTGTGGTGTATTGTGTAAGGACGATGAGTGATTGTTTTCTTGTATTGATCAAGTCATCTACTATCATCGTATTACATGCACGAGATGTGAACGTTTAACATATTTTGGTCACTTATTCCAGTGTCACAATATTTCTTCATGTCTAATGATGGATGTATCATTTCTTTTTATACTAATATTGGATGGATAACTAATCATCTAGCTACTAGTTCTTTATTTGTAGTGTTCATAATTGCAAGAGAAAAGGATAAGTATAGATACACGTGATGATCAAAGCTTGATCATCCACAATACTCATCCTTCCATCCCACCTTGCTCCCAAACCCACATTGCTTTACCAAGTACTCACAAATGTTGAAAACATAAAATTGATTCCACCATATAATGAGTTGTTTCAACTTTTGAATGATTTGTCCTACAAGTACATCATCTTTGTTCTATGCATACAATTGACTTGATCTGACTCTTCACCAAGATTCTATCTCAAGCGCACAGAAATTTATTCAAGTTTCTAAAGAATGCATTTCATGCATACTAATGTTTTTTTTTCTTACCTTTAAATAATTATGTTCCATGTATATGCAACTCATTGCATTTGCATAGACCAAATTTTATGGGCCTAGATGGGCTGAACTTGGTGCAGTAAGAAGTAGAAGCTGGGACGCAGCCAGCGCCCTGGCGTTAGCTGAGCGGTCCCTGATTTTGTCCATGTGATTGGACACCATGGTCGTTTTTTCTGTGCTTGGAATGGGATTTTGAGCAGGATCGAGCTGCACCCACATGCTGAGCTATTCGTCTGGCTTGCCGTAGGTGCCTTGCCTCAAGGAGTTTATCTAGGCCTATCTATATAGTCTTGTTTGTGGACTGTGATACTACTCCAGTTTGTTTTAGATCAGCACGATCGTCTTTCGGTGCGCTCGATAAGTAGACCATCGGTCCATTGCAGTACAACCATGGGTTTGGCTTTGAAGCTATCGTTAGCTAATGTTACAGCAGTGATATCCAACGTTGGAGAAGATTCGACCTGTGAGCGTGCATGGCAATAATTTATAATAAGTAGCTCTGAATTAAATTTATTGACGCCAGCTAGTATCTATATTAATTAGTGTCGATAATTTAAAATCAGAGCGACTAATTTAAATCTTTTTCAAGTAAAACAATGAACATATTTTAATTCAGATTGTATATGTTTACTACATGGATGAACATAACAAATGATATTTATTTCACACGAGAACACTTGAAACTTTTAATCGCGAAGCCGGTTTAACCCTTGATCTTGAAGGTGGTTATTAAGCAAAAGATTACCACCAATCAGTCATCAGTATACCACAACAGTTTTTGTACAACCAAATAGGACAACCATCTAACCATCAAGCCCTCTAGATAACTAGTATATGCTATACAAAGTATGACGTACATGATCCAAGAGAACTTTGTTAAGATGCTGTGCCCAAGAGAACCTTGGTAAGAGAGGTTTGGTATAGGCCAAATCAATTTTGTCGACGTCGATTTGGTCAGGAAAGACTAATGTAGAGGTCTAGGGAAGATGTTAGTCGGCGACAATTTGATCGATCACAAAGGTCCACATCTAATTCTCATAGAAATTATCAGAGTAAATTTCTTATTCGCTATCCAATATTAGTAGCTTTTATTACACTCTTCTGTTGACCAACTGTAGTACTTGGTGGATTTACTGTGAACATGTCGAGGTTGGATATACCTGTCCCCATCAGGCCATCAGCGCACGCTGATTCATCCTCAGAAACAGTGGACAACAAGGAACGTATGCCAGTGACTCAACACGACAATTATGTTCAAATATGAGAGCAGGAACAAGTGACCCTTACAAGGGCAGTTTTATTCTGCTGTAAGCCTGTACTCTACAAGTGTACTTTGAGATCGAGCAGCGACCGACACACATGAACGTACTAGTATTACGTCCTGAGACCAGGAGGGAACAGTCCACGGATAGACTCCACACCAGAAACATCAAAAGGACACTGGACATGCTCGGCAAATCACTCCCATGCACCGTAATAAACTCAACATGGCGCTGCAGTGAATAGTGATCGATCGATGGCAGCTAGCTAGCTAGCTCAGACGTCGGTCCAGGTGACGGGCACCTCGCCGATCCTGGTGTCGAGCCCGAGCGCCTCCCACACGGCCTTGGACGTGTCGACGATGTTGTCCTTGCATCCGCGGCGCGAGTCGCACTCGTCCACGACGGTGGCCTCGACGGACCGCCCGCTGTGCGCGCTCGTGATGCGGATGTTCTTGTGGCACCGGCGCCCGCGCTCGTACCACCGCGTCGACAGCGCCACCAGGTGCTGCTTGTCGCTGTGGAACTGCCCGTCGCACTCCGACGGCCCGCCGCCCTCCTCGTGCCGTTCGAACCCGTTCACCGTCATCACCGCCGGCGTGCCGCCGCCTAAGTGGCCGTGCCCGTGGGGCCGAGCCGCGGCGCGCGACGGCGCTTGGACCAGCAGCAGGGCGAGCACGGCGAGGACGGCAACGGCCTTGTTCGCGCTCGCCATGGCTGCGTGTGGTGTGGCTTGGCTCCTGCGGGTGCCTTGCGCGTCTCGCGGGACGAGGGGTTTATACCGGCGAGAACGTGGCTCCTGTCTGTGGTCTTGTTCATGGACTGCGATACGAATCCAATTGTTTTAGATGAGAACGATACTGTATCGGTACACTCGATGAGCAGGCCGTCGCGCGGTAAAAGCGATGATGGTTTTGGATTTGATGCCGTCGCCACTGTTACAGCGGTAATATCCGAGCAGCTCGCCCTTGGCAGCGTTCAGAATGTAATTCAAATCTCATTCCAAGTAATTAAACCACTGAACGCACACAGTTTGAGTTCGGTTCAATCGTATGCTTATTCGAACGGAAATGAACTATTAATTGAACAAATGATATATTTTCACATGGATGTAAAGTAAATTGATGATTCAGTTTCATCTACGTCAAAGAAAACTTGAGCGATGCATTTCGACAGGCAAAGTTTATAAAGTAACAATATTTTTGCAATCATTTGACGCAATTACTATATGGTTAGTGCTTATGCATAATAAAAGTACAGATAATTCTCATACGTAGGATGGTAATCAGCATTAGTATTAAGCAAATATCACCGCCAATCAGTCATTAGTCACAACAATGTTTTTTGTCTGCCAACAAATTATATACTTCAAAATACTACGGCTACTACCAGTATGATCCAAAAGGACCCCGACAAAAGATTTTGTCTAAGCCAATCAGTATTGTCGATGTGGATTTGGTCAGGAAGACGTGTAGAGGTCTAGGAAAGATGTTTGTTGGTATCATTTGAACACAGATTAAAGGTCCACACCTGATTCTCGTGGAAAATAACCTGTGTTCTCGAATCTTCTGACCAATAGTACACCGATCGACAAAATTGTTTTTATTCACCGACGAGAAGTCCAGAAGAAAACCAAAATCCTGAAGCAATGCTCAGGGCCTCACAACACATTTAAATAAACACAAAGAAACCAATTATGAAGCAATCTATAATATCTAGATTTCTATTCCTCACTAACACTCATTCATGCACTCATGTTTAGCTACATCATTAACTATTATCCACCATCGAATCTAATCATCTGAACCATCCAGATTATTCTATCTCTCTACGCGTCTCCTCCCCTCTCTCATCAGGGCCCACCGCTGCTTTCTCATCCCAACCGTTCTCAAATATTTTAATTTTTTTATCCATTATGATTTTGTTTTTGAGATTTTCTTTAGCCTAGGCACATCAACTTAAATAACTTTGTTCATCGATGAAAATTGAACGTTGACCTCACGTCTTGAAGCGTCAGACAAGTCTTCTTCTTTGTCTCCTTCCGTTCCTGTCGCTTCACCTCCCCACGCGCCTTCTCCGTCGCGTTACCAGCCGGCTGCTGTTCTCTCACGCCTCCACATCTTCTGTCGGTTGCCCTCCTCCCATGTCCAACCTCCACCGCTTTCTCTTCCCAAATCTCCTCTATTTTTAATCCCTCACCTCTCATCCTTCTCCACTCAATCCAACTCTTACCATCATTGAATTCACGCTGCATTCGCCTGCTTGATTCGCGACGACGTCGGCCCTACTGAATTAGCCCCGAGGCAACCAATGGCGAGCGAAAGCATGTACCCTGGGTGGCACGCGGAAGGCACGACAATGGGAGCGGTCGAAACAACACGCAGAGCTAGCGCACACAACGGCTTCGAGATGACCGTGGGCACGCACATGCTCACTGCTCACATGACAAGAAGTTCCGGCTGTCAATCCAGCTGGGACATCCTGTATTCTAATGGATTCATGAGCTCCTCATTTTTTGCCCTACTGAACTTAAGCGATGCGGTCTGTGCCTCTGTGTGGGGGGGGGGGGGGGGGCTGCAGTAAGTTTGCAGGTGCCGACGAGGAGGCATGCTGTTATACAGGTGTTTGATCCTTTTATTTTAGATTATAAATTTATTTTTCCTCACTAATGTTTATAGAAATATCTATGTTATTCACCCACATAAACCCATCAATTAAAATGTGTATGAAATGCTCTCTTTATTCTTAAATTGATGTCGCCATTAACTTTTATGATCAACTTTGACAATTTGTTTTATTTAAAAAATTTATTCGAATATATAAAATTTTAAATTATGATTCAAGTAACTCTAATGATAAATCAAATTATATGAAATTTATCTAAATTTTTTAAATAAGACGAATAGTCAAAATTAAAGTTAAAAATCAACGGCAACATTAATTAAAAAATAGAGAGAGTATATCTTTTTAATTTATCATCATATTTCCTCAGCAACGCGCAGGGAGCAACTAGTTAAGGCAATAGAAATTTCCATTCAGAGCGCGGGGAGCAACTAGTTAAAGCAATAGAAATTTCCATTCAGAGCTCCACTACACGTCCAACATAGTGACCCGATGAATTGAGACCCCCTGCATTCACGTACGGTGAGGTAGGGGGACTTCACCCGCTTGTATCCGTCGGATCTTGAATAAACGATTGAGATGGATAACTACAGTGCGCCAGAGTGCTCATGCTGCCGTAGCTAAGATGAATATGACATTTCTAAAATGAACAAAGTCACCAGCGTATTTCACTCCCTCTAGCGGAACAACCGTAGATGAGCAACGGTGGTACCCTCGTCGGATAAACTGGTCGAACATCCTTTCAATGTGGCAAACAATTGCACGGATAAACTGCAGGATCTCACCTTTTGAAATCCTAGAAAAAGAATGCTCTCCCTTCGTTTTCATTTAGCCAGTTTTATTCAAACAAAATATTCTTTGCCAGTTTTCACCCCCTAAGTCTCAAAAAAAAATTCATTTCTTCTTCTCCAGCAACAGTGGGCGTGTTCAACTGCCTGTTTTCGTGCTGCAGCTGCGACTGTTAGAAGTATAAGCTACAGTAAAAATAAACTTGAATGCCTGAACAGCGCAGCAACAAAAATGGCTCTCGGACAGGCCCAGTATGCATCTTTCATTTTTAAATTATTATCACCGTTAATTTTTAATGTTATTTTTAACTATATATCTCATTAAAAAGTATAATACATATTATATATTGTATTATAATCTATTCACTTTATTCAAAAAGTATATGCCAAACATTATATATTTTGTTGTAATGTATTTTATCATTAAAAATGTTTTAACGTATTTTATAATTATACATATTTGAAAAAAAATTAATTATGATAAATAATAAAAAATATCAAAAATCAACGACAACAATTTAAAGACTACTTACTAGACAAAGAAAATGAGACGCAGGTGATAAAGTTTGGAGTTCTCAAATCGCTGGCATTGCCAAAATAACGGTAATGATATATTGTTTGGTTTGTACTTTGTAACTTTACCAAATTGTTGGCACATTAGGAGAAAGTAAGTGTCTGAATTGCAACTTTCTCAAAACTTAACAAGCTCATACCTATGACACGTGAGTCCCACGTGTCATATAATAATAATTATTTTTTAAAAAAAGTATAGTTAAATGATATTTTATTTTGTAGATTTAATTAAAAAATTTAATAAGAAAAACATATCATGAATTAGATGAACAGTTTTCGAGATATACTTGTTTAAAGTATGCTAATCAACAAATTTCGAAGTTTGTGTCAACTTTTGGTCAGCTGACACGCGGCATAGCAAATGTTTCTCTCACTTGCCAAATCGTCGGTGACTATTTTCTTCACCCGCATGCAGGCCAATGTAGGCAGCACACTGTAGGCGCCCGGCGTAAAAAATTATGCGGGCTAACCAAACTTTAATGATAAAACCAAGTGACCACTAAAGTTCGTTGGTTGCTTAATTCTGAAATCAGTTTTTTTTTTAAGTTTGCAAAATTGGTTTACTTTTTTGAAAATGAGTAAAGAAGCTGGTCTTGTTCTGTTACGAGGTGGTGTTAAATAACATGTAAAAATACTGATATACTCTTTACAAAATCAGTCATGTTTATATAAAACATGGTAAATTTAATTTTGTTATGCATAATACAATTATGAATCTAAATATTTTCAAATTGAACTGATTTTTAATTTGTTATAGTAAAATAAATTTTGACAAAATTTTGTGATAAATTGTGAAAATATGTAAAAATTTGACAAAAGTTTGAGAAAAATTTGACAGCATTTTATCTATAATTTTGACAAGAAAGTAAAGACATAAGACAAGATATTATCAAACATAACATAATACTTAAATATGGCATACGCATCACACATCTAATATCATAGTTATCCACATTACAAATAGCAAATCTTCAACAAACACAACATTAGTCCAACAAAAGATACCAACGATGCTGGGGCACAACCTGGAGCCGACGCCGTGGCAGTGTTCCCGCACACCAACCGTCGCGGCTTGCCGCACCGTCCAGCCTGCCGCCGCGGCCGTCCAACTCGTTGTCGTCACGGCGGCGGCCGTGCCCGGCCTACTTCACAG